>JABXNX010003639.1:0-25086 GCA_014843695.1 Archivesica marissinica | reverse complement strand
CATCCATGATTAGGGATGAAGATGTTGAATAGGATGACAGAGGAGCTAAAAGAAATTGTTCATTTAAGATTACGAAGCCGACATGTCCAAATGCACAATGTGTGTGAATACATTTAGTCGACGTGATATCATGCTACCATATAAGAGAACAATGCACGTCGATGGAAGTCAATCGGATACTTCGAATAATTCCGAGGTTGTGAATACCTCCGATTTCGAAAGCGAACACGAATCGGACAATGGTAGTAATATACGACATACTGAGGGAACAATGTATGCCGCTGGAAGTGAATGGGATTAATTTAGTAATTCAGAGCATGTGAACACCTCATATGAGTTTGATATCACTGACACTATGCTCTCGATCAACGCTCGTCGAGAAGATCGTATTTGAAGATTAAGTAAGAAAATAGCACGTCCGATCTAAAATTGTTCGATACAAGATAGAGTACATGTTTGAAATGAATGAGAAGAGATATGAACATCTTGATATAACGTTGGTCTTGGTGGTACCCGTGGTCTTCCCCCACCATAAAAAGGATGGGTCCATATGACTTACAGTATCTATGCGACTTTAAAACCCCACCCAATAAACACAACAAAAAACAAGGATGCTCCACCCTCTAGGAAATAAAGAGATATACCAATTGCTTATTTGTTGAAAATGCAACTTCTTGCACTGCCTGGCCAAGGGAGGAACGCTCCACCCATTAAGTAATACAGAGATATACCAATTGCTTATATGTTGACAATGCAACTTATTGCACTGTCTGGCCAAGTGAGGAACGGTCTACCCTTTAAGAAATACAAAGATATACCAATTGCTTATTTGTTGAAAATGCAACTTCTTGCACTGTCTGGCCAAGTGAGGAACGGCCTACCCTTTAAGAAATACAGAGATATACCAATTGCTTATATGTTGAATATACAACTTCTTGCACTGTCTGGCCAAGTGAGGAACGGCCTACCCTTTAAGAAATACAGAGATGTACGGCTTGCTTATTTGTTGAAAATGCAACTTCTTGCACTGTCTGGCCAAGTGAGGAACGATCTACCCTTTAAGAAATACAGAGATATACCAATTGCTTATATGTTGACAATGCAACTTATTGCACTGTCTGGTCAAGTGAGGAACGGTCTACCCTTTAAGAAATACAAAGATATACCAATTGCTTATTTTTTGAAAATGCAACTTCTTGCACTGTCTGGCCAAGTGAGGATCGGCCTACCCTTTAAGAAATACAGAGATATACCAATTGCTTATATGTTGAATATACAACTTCTTGCACTGTCTGGCCAAGTGAAGAACGGCCTACCCTTTAAGAAATACAGAGATGTACGGCTTGCTTATTTGTTGAAAATGCAACTTCTTGCACTGTCTGGCCAAGTGAGGAACGATCTACCCTTTAAGAAATACAGAGATATACCAGTGAGGAACGGCCTACCCTTTAAGAAATACAGAGATATACCAATTGCTTATTTGTTGAAAATGCAACTTCTTGCAATGCTGGCCAAGGGAGGACCATTCCACCCTTTCAGAAATACAGAGATATACCAATTGCTTATTTGTTGAAAATGCAAAGTATTGCACTGGTTAGCCAAAGGAAGAACTTCCACCCTTTAAGAAATACTGAGATATACAAATTGCTTATTTGTTCAAAATGCAACTTCTTGTACTCGTTGGTCAAGGTAAGAATGTTCCACCTTTTCTACAGATAGCTGATTTTATGTGATAATTATTGTGGAAAATAGTGCATTAATTATCACACTTTAGCTTAATTGCGAAATAAATGAGCTACTTTAGCTCAACTATTTGCTGTGTCTTCAATACTACCCCTCACTTTGTAGAGTCTTTATTAGGCAGCCTGCACATATTCTCTGTATTATATGGCATAAATAGACCGATATCTGTCCTAAAAGACGTAATTTGGTGGAAAATCCGTTTTATAATGGATCCTGTTATATATTATTCTGTTATTAGAGCAGTTATCCCGATTTACTCCTTTGTCAATAATGCATTCAGTAATAGTCACTATACACATTATGTTAAATGGCAATATATATATATATAATCTTCCCAATAAGTACATTTATTACTACTAGGACTGTACTTTTGGTATTGACACACATGTATAGTTGAAATATATACATATACTATAGTACATTATAATTCTTTCATCAGAAAAACATATTTATTACCTTGTCGATTTAGGACAAATGTTGGCGTAGGCTTTGTTGTGGTCGCAGATGAGGTTGACGAGGACTCGACTGTGTACACGGAAGTTGGAGTTGTATCATTTGACGTCGTTACTGTATACGAACTGGTAGATGAAGCTGATTGTGCAGTATCGCTTGCCGTTGATGATGTCTGCTCCACATCTGTGCATATAGTTGTCACATTTACATTTGAGGCATAAAGGTGTTTATTCAGATAGTATACACTAATTTACTCGTTAGTGTGTGATTATCTCACTTTGCATTTTGCTCTACTGTAGAACTAAGGTAGAGCAAATAATATAGTTTAATGTGTTTCTTTCAACCACGATCATTTTAAAAATATATTGTTGAGATTTGAATTAACAGTATTATAAAACATAGGTATCATTGAGCTATACACATCCATGATTAGGGATAAAGAGGTTGAATAGAATGACAGAGGAGCTAAGAGAAATTGCTCATTTAAGATTACGAAGCCGACATGTCCAAATGCACAATGTGTGTGAATACATTTAGTCGACGTGATATCATGCTACCATATAAGAGAACAATGCACGTCGATGGAAGTCAATCGGATACTTCGAATAATTCCGAGGTTGTGAACACCTCCGATTTCGAAAGCAAACACGAATCGGACAATGGTAGTAATATACGACATACTGAGGGAACAATGTATGCCGATTGAAGTGAATGGGATTTGTTTAGTAATTCAGAGCATGTGAACACCTCATATGAGTTTGATATCACTGACACTATACTCTCGATCAACGCTCTTCGAGAAGATCGTATTTAAAGATTCAGTAAGAAAAAGCACGTCCGATCTAAAATTGTTCGATACAAGATAGAGTACATGTTTGAAATGAATGAGAATAGATCTGCACATCTTGATATAACACTGGTGTGTGGTACCCGTGGTCTTCCCCCACCATGATGCGGGCCGTTGTCTAATGTTGTTAAAACTTGTGGCCCAAGCCATTTGCATGTTCATATTATGTATTTTACCTGTTTATGCATGACATATATAATAATGATTTGCAATCAAATATGATTAAACTAAACTATAAACCATAAAAAGGATGGGTCCATATGACTTACATTATCTATGTGACTTTACACCCCCACCCCATTAACACAACAAAAAACAAGGATGTTTGCCGGCAAAGGATAACAAACTTACCGAAACAGTATCTTTCATGACACGCAGAAAGTTCTTGATTGAAACAGTAGGCCATGAACTGGCCACAGTTTACTGCTGCTATGCTGAAGCTCTCGTAACAACAATTATCTTCGAAACGCAGACATGCCGTCCGATTAACTAAGCCATCGTTAGCACTTGGGTTATCACCTAATTGGAAATAAATAGAGGATACTAACATTATGATTGGTTCAATGCTTTATCGAGATACATTACGATATATTCCTGTTCAGAATCACATATTAATTGCTGTTATGATGTGCTACGGAAGTGGACGTCGTGATAGCGCAGTGGTAGCGCGCTCGCTTCAGGTGCGAAAGGCACCGAGTTCGCACCTAGCTGCATCCGTTTCCTTTCGATTGTGCCCTTAGGCAAGGCATTTAAATTCCATGTTGCCTCTTCTCTCTCCCTCATGGCGATGCATTCCACCAGGAATGATATCTCGAGAGTGATTAATATACGTTGTGTTTCGCAATCGAGATAAAAAAATAAATTTGTATAAAGTATTTGCTACGGAGAAATGGAGATAGGAAGAGAGTCGATTGAAATAGACCTAGTCAAAATAAGAATACATATTTTTCAAGTACAATATAAATGTTAAAACGGATGGATTTCATTACTGCAAATCCTGTGCAATATTCATTGTGTAACCAACACAATTGTATGATAGCAACAGTTTTTATCAATTGTCACAAAAGGCACCGAGTTCGCACCCAGCTGCAGCCGTTTCGATTGTGCCCTTAGGCAAGGCATTTAAATTCCATGTTGCCTCTTCTCTCACCCTCATGGCGAGGCATTCCATCAGGAATGATATCTCGTACATTATAAATGTTAAAACGGATGGATTTCATTACTGCAAATCCTGTGTAATATTCATTGTGTAACCAACACAATTGTATGATAGCAACATTATTTATTTAATTTTTTTTTAATTTTGAGGCCCCTTTTCGAGTAACCCCGTTTATTTCTTTCTTGTATGTACATAAAAAGCATTTACACAATGTTACAACATAAATGATATCATAAGACGTTTGACTTCGATATATATACACAAAAGGGTTATTTCTGGATAAGTATCCTTAGTTTGAAAAATAGATTTTAAAGCAAAAAGAGAAGAGTGAAAAAAAAAGCATATGGGTGATCATTTCCATTTATTTATTTTCAAATTACACACACAAAAATATCATATAAAAGCAACATTTTTATCAATTGTGACAATCAGTGGAAACACGTATATATCTTTAATCGAACGTGCATTGGAATTATATTATCACGGGAAATGATGTTTGTATTCTAGTTCGAAACGTCCATCCCTTGTTCTGCTATCTTACTTTCAAACGTAATTACTTCTTTATACATTAAAACTAATACATGTATTAGTTTTATTTCAATCGGCTATCTTCACTGTTGTACGTTTATTTATAGTCGCTACCGGTTGCTCATATCAGCGACGCCTCCTGAAGAGATTAGTGGTTTTAGATTCGAGACCTCGGTTTAAAGTCCCATCTGACAAACTGTTAATGTATTAGGATCAGACGGGGGATCGAACCTGCGATCCCTGGATTACCAGATCCGTCTGTAGCGTATATCACTGTTAGCTTGTTTTATTTATATAGCTGGCATAACACCGGGATACTGTCCTCGTGTTTTTTAAACGTCTTTATAGTATGGTTCGAATCGTTTTGTAATCACAAAACACACGTTACCGCCTGAAATAAAAATTAATTAATGTGAGGTTGTTCGCGTCAATTATCGAACTATACCTCACTCATAAACATATGTAACACACATATATGTAAGCATATAAAAAATTAAATATAAACTACAGTTAAATTACGATTTCTAGACAACGCATCATAATACATATGAGCAACCGGTAGGGACGATAAATAAACGTACACCAATGATGTACGCGTCGTGATTCCTTCCATTGCTGTTATGATGTGCTACGGATAAACGGAGGTATGAAGAAAACCGAAATGAAAGCTGTACATACTAATAAGCATGGTAATATTAGTAACAAAGTGGGTTATTTGGACATATCGAAATAAACGTAAGCACTCGGGTATTATTCCGAAGATAAATCAATGTATATGCATGCTGAAATATAACTTAAAATTTGAATTGAAGGGTAAAGATCAAAACTTACTTTCCAAATGGCATAGATGAAAACTTTTGGAACATGTAATACCTAAACATAATTATATTATCACAGGTGACGAGTGTCTTTACTATTAGCTTTCTAACAGCAATAGTATTAGTAATTGATATTGAAATGACGCTTGTATACAGGATATGAATTTTCATTTCATTTATGCTCTCCAATGAATGATTGAGTTTTCACAGTGAATGAAAATGCTATCCTTCAATGTTTCCAAAGAGAGGAAGATGGCATTTTCTCTGTACCTGCTTGATATATGTATTCCTCCGCGGTTGGGTGTACGTTTGTATTTGAGATATTTTCTGAAAAATCACGAACAGTTAATTATAAATTAACATATTCTAATGAATTGAATGAGTTTTTTCAGTCGTTTTTAATGTTGACTGCAAACATAAACTATTTTGAAAATATTACTGGAACTATTTCTTATATGGACGTTCGCACTAACATAAGTGGTTGTGTCGTTGTGCATTGTAGCGAAATCAGACTCTCCCAGCAGGGGTAGCTAAAATGAATTAAAGTTGATAACAATAATTATTTTAGCCCAAATCATTGGAAATCATAAATGAAAACGACGATTTGTGTTTATTTAACGCCACTCGTCGGTAATCAAGACATGAAATAAAACCCTATCTTACACTAATAAACACACTTAGTATCTCTTCTCATATCTTAGGCTGTAACATGTGTGTGTTTCTATTGCACACTGTTCCTAATCGTAATAATAACTGACTTTTAAAAGAAGACGTTAATAACGTCACTGTGGTCGATATCATACTTAGATGATATATTCATGTTAACCCTTTCAACACCACATACCTCTAAATAGGCTTACAAAAAGTGTAGATCCAGATGAGTCGGCTCGTGACGAGCCGTCTCATCAGGATCTGCACTTTTTGCCAGTGATATGACTATTTTTAGACATAATTACCCATTTTGATAAATGAACTTGTCCAAATGTGATTTTCTGATTCATTTATTGGTTTATGAATATCATGGACCAGTCCATGTGAGTTACTTGGTGTTGAATGGGTTAACAGAAATCGAAATTACAGTGCAGGCCAGTATTGTGATTTAATGCCAGCTATATAACTAACATATGCTAAAAAACAGATGCACGTACATTCATTTCATTGCTGTTATAAATTGCTACGAAGAGTAGAAATGAACAAAGACAATCCTACTCAAAATAAGATTATAGCTTTTTCAACAATGTTCAAAGTTCATTACAATGCTATATATGATTGATTGTCATTACTCAGTTATAGTGATATGGAAATTTGTGTAAAACAGTGATAGGAAAATGTGTTGTCTCCCTGCTTCCAGCCAGTTAAGCTACACTGTGTTCATTCATCAATTTCTATATTACATTGGAAAGCAAAGCACAACAATTAAATCTATCTTAGTTTATACAAATTTATTTTAGCTCGATTGCGAAACAAGTTATTTCAACTTATATAAATCACTCTCGTGACCTCATTCCTGATGGAATCCATCGCCACGAGGGAGAGAGAAGAGGCAACATGGAATTTAAATGCCTTGCCTAAGGGCGCAATCGAAACGGCTCCAGTGGGGCTCGAACTCCGGACCTTTCGAACCTGAAGCGAACGCGCATGCACTGTGCTATCACGACTAAATCTATTTTATATTTTGCATTAAGACGAAGAATACTATGGGAGACCTCTGTAGCCGAGTGATTAGTGTCGTTGACTTGTCCCTCACCGCCACATGCTTGAATCCCACCGGGGTTGTCGATATCATTCGTGTGATAATTTACCTATAGCACCAGTGAAGCATAATGCCAAAACGGAAACAATCAACGTACGTACATCAAAAATCTACCTACAGCACAAGTGAAGCATAAATGTCTACCCATATTTTTGTGGATTTCATAAATCTTTTAGCATAATATTATATTTTTAAAAGCAAAATAGAACAATGTGTTCCAAACTGCATTACCTTTATCAAATATTTAAATAAAAAAAAATCATTGAAGAACATATACCCGTTATGAAAAATAAACTAGAAGTTCACAATAGAAAGTGGAATAAATTGATATTTGACTATATAAGTAAAATCACACGCATGTAACAGCAATCGTATAACTTTTTTGTTTTTTGTTACGTTTATTTATCGTCGCTACCGGTTGCCCATATGAGCGGCGCCTCCTGAAGAGATTAGTTATTTTAGATTTTGGAGGATAGTGCATGATACAGACAGAGACCCATTCCAGAATCTCCTCTGGTTCTTGTACGTGCACGGTGTAAAGCACCGACACGATACCTCGGTTTAACGTCCCATCTGAAAGACTGTTAATTTTTATTAGGGTTAGACGGGGGATCGAACCTGCGATCCCTGGATTACCAGTCCAGCCTGTTACCACTGGACTACAGATCCGTCTGTCAATCGTATAACTAATATTGAAAATGTTATTCTGGATCGTTTTCATCCCTTCGCCTGCTATCTTACTTTCTAAACTAATTCCTTCTCTCAGTATAAAAATTAATAACTGCATTTGTATGTATACTATATTAGTATGTAGAGTCTATAAATTATTGTAGATATATGTTTACATATGTAATTGTTAAATTTTATTATGAACATATAAACGGGTTACTCCTGGTAGGTCATAACTGTCAATAATGTAACAATCAACCAACGTGACACAATCTACCTATAGCATCAGTGAAGCATACATGTCAATAATGTAACAATCAACCAACGTGACACAATCTACCTATAGCATCAGTGAAGCATACATGTCAATAATGTAACAATCAACCAACGTGACACAATCTACCTATAGCATCAGTGAAGCATACATGTCAATAATGTAACAATCAACCAACGTGACACAATCTACCTATAGCATCAGTGAAGCATACATGTCAATAATGTAACAATCAACCAACGTGACACAATCTACCTATAGCATCAGTGAAGCATACATGTCAATAATGTAACAATCAACCAACGTGACACAATCTATCTATAGCATCAGTGAAGCATACATGTCAATAATGTAACAATCAACCAACGTCACACAATCTACCTATTGCACAAGTGAAGCATACATGTTAATAATGTAGCAATCAACAAACATCACACAATCTATCCATAGCATCAGTGAAACATACATGTCAATAATGTAACAATCAACCAACGTCACACAATCTACCTATTGCACAAGTGAAGCATACATGTTAATAATGTAACAATCAATGAACGTCACACAATCTACCTATTGCACATGTGAAGCATACATGTTTATAATGTAACTATCAACCAACGTCACACAATCTACCTATAGCATCAGTGAAGCATACATGTTAATAATGTAACAATCAACGAACGTTACACAATCTACCTATTGCACAAGTGAAGCATACATGTTTATAATGTAACAATCAATCAACGTCACACAATCTACCTATTGCACAAGTGAAGCATACATGTTTATAATGGAACAATCAATCAACGTCACACAATCTACCTATAGCATCAGTGAAGCATACCGGTTACTAATGTATCACACAACCAACGTCACACAATCTACCTATTGCACAAGTGAAGCATACATGTTACTAATGTAACAATCAACCAACGTCACACAATCTACATATAGCATCAGTGAAGCATACATGTTAATAATGTAACACTCAACCAACGTCACACACTCTACCTATAACATCAGTGAAGCATACATGTTAATAATGTAGCACTCAACCAATCTCACACAATCTACCTATAGCACCAGTGAAGCATACATATTAATAATGTAACAATCAACAACGTCACACAATATATCTATAGCATCAGTTAAGCATACAGGTTAATAATGTAACTATCAACCAACGTCACACTCTCTACCTATAGCATCAGTGAAGCATACATGTTAATAATGTAACACTCAACAAACGTCACACAATCTACCTATAGCATCAGTGAAGCAAACAGGTTAATAATGTAACAATCAACGAACGTCACACAATCTACCTATTGCACAAGTGAAGCATACATGTTTATAATGTAACACTCAACAAACGTCACACAATCTACCTATAACATCAGTGAAGCATACATGTTAATAATGTAACAATCAACTAACGTCACACAATCTACCTATAGCATCAGTGAAGCATACATGTTAATAATGTAACACTCAACGAACGTCATACAATATACCAATAGCATCAGTGACGCATACAGGTTAATAATGTAACAATCAACCAACGTCACACAATCTACCTATAGCATCAGTGAAGCATACATGTTAATGATGTAACAATCAACCAACGTCACACAATCTACCTATTGCACAAGTGAAGCATACATGTTTATAATGTAACACTCAACCAACGTCACAAAAGCTACCTATAGCATCAGTGAAGCATACATCTTTATAATGTAACACTCAACAAACGTCACACAATCTACCTATAGCATCAGTGAAGCATACATGTTAATAATTTAATAATCAACCAATGTCTCACAATCTACCTATAGCATCACTGAAGCATACATGTTAATAAAGTAACAATCAACCAACGTCACACAATTTACCTATAACACCAATGAAGCTTACATGTTAATAATGTAACACTCAACCAACGTCACACAATCTACATATAGCATCAGTGAAGCATACATGTTAATAATGTAACACTCAACCAACGTCACACAATCTACCAATAGCATCAGTTAAGCATACAGGTTAATAATGTAACACTCAACGAACGTCACACAATCTACCTATAGCATCAGTGAAGCATACATGTTAATGATGTAACAATCAACCAACGTCACACAATCTACCTATTGCACAAGTGAAGCATACATGTTTATAATGTAACACTCAACCAACGTCACAAAAGCTACCTATAGCATCAGTGAAGCATACATCTTTATAATGTAACACTCAACAAACGTCATACAATCTACCTATAGCATCAGTGAAGCATACATGTTAATAATTTAATAATCAACCAATGTCTCACAATCTACCTATAGCATCACTGAAGCATACATGTTAATAAAGTAACAATCAACCAACGTCACACAATTTACCTATAACACCAATGAAGCTTACATGTCAATAATGTAACACTCAACCAACGTCACACAATCTACATATAGCATCAGTGAAGCATACATGTTAATAATGTAACACTCAACCAACGTCACACAATCTACCAATAGCATCAGTTAAGCATACAGGTTAATAATGTAACAATCAACGAACGTCACACAATCTACATATAGCATCAGTGAAGCATACAGGTTAATAATGTAACAATCAATGAACGTCACACAATCTACCTATAGCATCAGTGAAGCATACATGTTAATAATGTAACACTCAACCAACGTCACACAATCTACCTATAGCATCAGTGAAGCATACAGGTTAATAATGTAACAATCAACCAACGTCACATAATCTACCAATATCACCAGTGAAGCATACATGTTAGTAATGTAGCACTCAACCAATCTCACACAATCTACCTATAGCACCAGTGAAGCATACATATTAATAATGTAACAATCAACAACGTCACACAATATATCTATAGCATCAGTTAAGCATACAGGTTAATAATGTAACTATCAACCAACGTCACACTCTCTACCTATAGCATCAGTGAAGCATACATGTTAATAATGTAACACTCATCAAACGTCACACAATCTACCTATAGCATCAGTGAAGCATACATGTTAATAATGTAACAATCAACCAACGTCACACAATCTACCTATTGCACAAGAGAAGCATACATGTTTATAATGTAACACTCAACGAACGTCACAGAATCTATCTATAGCATCAGTGAAGCAAACAGGTTAATAATGTAACAATCAACGAACGTCACACAATCTACCTATTGCACAAGTGAAGCATACATGTTTATAATGTAACACTCAACAAATGTCACACAATCTACCTATAACATCAGTGAAGCATACATGTTAATAATGTAACAATCAACTAACGTCACACAATCTACCTATAGCATCAGTGAAGCATACATGTTAATAATGTAACACTCAACGAACGTCATACAATATACCAATAGCATCAGTGACGCATACAGGTTAATAATGTAACAATCAACCAACGTCACACAATCTACCTATAGCATCAGTGAAGCATACATGTTAATGATGTAACAATCAACCAACGTCACACAATCTACCTATTGCACAAGTGAAGCATACATGTTTATAATGTAACACTCAACCAACGTCACAAAAGCTACCTATAGCATCAGTGAAGCATACATCTTTATAATGTAACACTCAACAAACGTCACACAATCTACCTATAGCATCAGTGAAGCATACATGTTAATAATTTAATAATCAACCAATGTCTCACAATCTACCTATAGCATCACTGAAGCATACATGTTAATAAAGTAACAATCAACCAACGTCACACAATTTACCTATAACACCAATGAAGCTTACATGTTAATAATGTAACACTCAACCAACGTCACACAATCTACATATAGCATCAGTGAAGCATACATGTTAATAATGTAACACTCAACCAACGTCACACAATCTACCAATAGCATCAGTTAAGCATACAGGTTAATAATGTAACACTCAACGAACGTCACACAATCTACCTATAGCATCAGTGAAGCATACATGTTAATGATGTAACAATCAACCAACGTCACACAATCTACCTATTGCACAAGTGAAGCATACATGTTTATAATGTAACACTCAACCAACGTCACAAAAGCTACCTATAGCATCAGTGAAGCATACATCTTTATAATGTAACACTCAACAAACGTCATACAATCTACCTATAGCATCAGTGAAGCATACATGTTAATAATTTAATAATCAACCAATGTCTCACAATCTACCTATAGCATCACTGAAGCATACATGTTAATAAAGTAACAATCAACCAACGTCACACAATTTACCTATAACACCAATGAAGCTTACATGTCAATAATGTAACACTCAACCAACGTCACACAATCTACATATAGCATCAGTGAAGCATACATGTTAATAATGTAACACTCAACCAACGTCACACAATCTACCAATAGCATCAGTTAAGCATACAGGTTAATAATGTAACAATCAACGAACGTCACACAATCTACCTATAGCATCAGTGAAGCATACAGGTTAATAATGTAACAATCAATGAACGTCACACAATCTACCTATAGCATCAGTGAAGCATACATGTTAATAATGTAACACTCAACCAACGTCACACAATCTACCTATAGCATCAGTGAAGCATACAGGTTAATAATGTAACAATCAACCAACGTCACATAATCTACCAATATCACCAGTGAAGCATACATGTTAGTAATGTAGCACTCAACCAATCTCACACAATCTACCTATAGCACCAGTGAAGCATACATATTAATAATGTAACAATCAACAACGTCACACAATATATATATAGCATCAGTTAAGCATACAGGTTAATAATGTAACTATCAACCAACGTCACACTCTCTACCTATAGCATCAGTGAAGCATACATGTTAATAATGTAACACTCATCAAACGTCACACAATCTACCTATAGCATCAGTGAAGCATACATGTTAATAATGTAACAATCAACCAACGTCACACAATCTACCTATTGCACAAGAGAAGCATACATGTTTATAATGTAACACTCAACCAACGTCACACAAGCTACATATAGCATCAGTGAAGCATACATGTTTATAATGTAACACTCAACCAACGTCACACAATCTACCTATAGCACCAGTGAAGCATACATATTAATAATGTAACAATCAACAACGTCACACAATATATCTATAGCATCAGTTAAGCATACAGGTTAATAATGTAACAATCAACAACGTCACACAATATATCTATAGCATCAGTTAAGCATACAGGTTAATAATGTAACAATCAACAACGTCACACAATCTACCAATAGCATCAGTGAAGCATACAGGTTAATAATGTAACAATCAACCAACGTCACACAATCTACATATAGCATCAGTGAAGCATACATGTTAATAATGTAACACTCAACCAACGTCACACACTCTACATATAGCATCAGTGAAGCATACAGGTTAATAATGTAACACTCAACCAACGTCACACAATCTACATATATCATCAGTGAAGCATACATGTTAATAATGTAACACTCAACCAACGTCACACAATCTACATATAGCATCAGTGAAGCATACATGTTAATAATGTAACACTCAACCAACGTCACACAATCTACCAATACCATCAGTTAAGCATAAAGGTTAATAATGTAACAATCAACGAACGTCACACAATCTACCTATATCATCAGTGAAGCATACATGTTAATAATGTAACACTCAACCAACGTCACACAATCTACCTATAGCATCAGTGAAGCATACAGGTTAATAATGTAACAATCAACCAACGTCACATAATCTACCAATATCACCAGTGAAGCATACATGTTAATAATGTAGCACTCAACCAATCTCACACAATCTACCTATAGCATCAGTGAAGCATACAGGTTAATAATGTAACAATCAATGAACGTCACACAATCTACCTATAGCATCAGTGAAGCATACATGTTAATAATGTAACACTCAACCAACGTCACACAATCTACCTATAGCATCAGTGAAGCATACAGGTTAATAATGTAACAATCAACCAACGTCACATAATCTACCAATATCACCAGTGAAGCATACATGTTAGTAATGTAGCACTCAACCAATCTCACACAATCTACCTATAGCACCAGTGAAGCATACATATTAATAATGTAACAATCAACAACGTCACACAATATATCTATAGCATCAGTTAAGCATACAGGTTAATAATGTAACTATCAACCAACGTCACACTCTCTACCTATAGCATCAGTGAAGCATACATGTTAATAATGTAACACTCAACAAACGTCACACAATCTACCTATAGCATCAGTGAAGCATACATGTTAATAATGTAACAATCAACCAACGTCACACAATCTACCTATTGCACAAGTGAAGCATACATGTTTATAATGTAACACTCAACCAACGTCACACAAGCTACCTATAGCATCAGTGAAGCATACATGTTTATAATGTAACACTCAACCAACGTCACACAATCTACCTATAGCACCAGTGAAGCATACATATTAATAATGTAACAATCAACAACGTCACACAATATATCTATAGCATCAGTTAAGCATACAGGTTAATAATGTAACAATCAACAACGTCACACAATCTACCTATAGCATCAGTGAAGCATACATGTTAATAATGTAACAATCAACAACGTCACACAATCTACCTATAGCATCAGTGAAGCATACAGGTTAATAATGTAACAATCAACCAACGTCACACAATCTACATATAGCATCAGTGAAGCATACATGTTAATAATGTAACACTCAACCAACGTCACACAATCTACCTATAGCATCAGTGAAGCATACAGGTTAATAATGTAACACTCAACCAACGTCACACAATCTACCTATATCATCAGTGAAGCATACATGTTAATAATGTAACACTCAACCAACGTCACACAATCTACATATAGCATCAGTGAAGCATACATGTTAATAATGTAACACTCAACCAACGTCACACAATCTACCTATAGCATCAGTTAAGCATAAAGGTTAATAATGTAACAATCAACGAACGTCACACAATCTACCTATAGCATCAGTGAAGCATACATGTTAATAATGTAACACTCAACCAACGTCACACAATCTACCTATAGCATCAGTGAAGCATACAGGTTAATAATGTAACAATCAACCAACGTCACATAATCTACCAATATCACCAGTGAAGCATACATGTTAATAATGTAGCACTCAACCAATCTCACACAATCTACCTATAGCACCAGTGAAGCATACATATTAATAATGTAACAATCAACAACGTCACACAATATATCTATAGCATCAGTTAAGCATACAGGTTAATAATGTAACTATCAACCAACGTCACACTCTCTACCTATAGCATCAGTGAAGCATACATGTTAATAATGTAACACTCAACAAACGTCACACAATCTACCTATAGCATCAGTGAAGCATACATGTTAATAATGTAACAATCAACCAACGTCACACAATCTACCTATTGCACAAGTGAAGCATACATGTTTATAATGTAACACTCAACCAACGTCACACAAGCTACCTATAGCATCAGTGAAGCATACATGTTTATAATGTAACACTCAACCAACGTCACACAAGCTACCTATAGCACCAGTGAAGCATACATATTAATAATGTAACAATCAACAACGTCACACAATATATCTATAGCATCAGTTAAGCATACAGGTTAATAATGTAACTATCAACCAACGTCACACAATCTACCTATATCATCAGTGAAGCATACATGTTAATAATGTAACAATCAACCAACGTCACACAATCTACCTATTGCACAAGTGAAGCATACATGTTTATAATGTAACACTCAACCAACGTCACACAAGCTACCTATAGCATCAGTGAAGCATACATGTTTATAATGTAACACTCAACCAACGTCACACAAGCTACCTATAGCATCAGTGAAGCATACATGTTTATAATGTACCACTCAACCAACGTCACACAAGCTACCTATAGCATCAGTGAAGCATACATGTTTATAATGTAACACTCAACCAACGTCACACAATCTACCTATAGCACCAGTGAAGCATACATATTAATAATGTAACAATCAACAACGTCACACAATATATATATAGCATCAGTTAAGCATACAGGTTAATAATGTAACTATCAACCAACGTCACACAATCTACCTATAGCATCAATGAAGCATACATGTTAATAATGTAACACTCAACCAACGTCACACAATCTACCTATAGCATCAGTGAAGCATACATGTTAATAATGTAACACTCAACGAACGTCATACAATATACCAATAGCATCAGTGACGCATACAGGTTAATAATGTAACAATCAACCAACGTCACACAATCTACCTATAGCATCAGTGAAGCATACAGGTTAATAATGTAACAATCAACGAACGTCACACAATCTACCTATAGCATCAGTGAAGCATACATGTTAATAATGTAACAATCAACCAACGTCACTCAATCTACCTATTGCACAAGTGAAGCATACATGTTTATAATGTAACACTCAACCAACGTCACAAAAGCTACCTATAGCATCAGTGAAGCATATATGTTTATAATGTAACACTCAACAAAAGTCACACAATCTACCTATAGCATCAGTGGAGCATACATGTTAATAATTTAACAATCAACCAATGTCTCACAATCTACCTATAGCATCACTGAAGCATACATGTTAATAAAGTAACAATCAACCAACGTCACACAATTTACCTATAACACCAATGAAGCTTACATGTTAATAATGTAACACTCAACCAACGTCACACAATCTACATATAGCATCAGTGAAGCATACATGTTAATAATGTAACACTCAACCAACGTCACACAATCTACCAATAGCATCAGTTAAGCATACAGGTTAATAATGTAACAATCAATGAACGTCACACAATCTACCTATAGCATCAGTGAAGCATACAGGTTAATAATGTAACAATCAATGAACGTCACACAATCTACCTATAGCATCAGTGAAGCATACATGTTAATAATGTAACACTCAACCAACGTCACACAATCTACCTATAGCATCAGTGAAGCATACAGGTTAATAATGTAACAATCAACCAACGTCACATAATCTACCAATATCACCAGTGAAGCATACATGTTAATAATGTAACAATCAACGAACGTCACACAATCTACCTATAGCATCAGTGAAGCATACAGGTTAATAATGTAGCACTCAACCAACGTCACACAATCTACCAATATCACCAGTGAAGCATACATGTTAATAATGTAGCACTCAACCAATCTCACACAATCTACCTATAGCACCAGTGAAGCATACATATTAATAATGTAACAATCAACAACGTCACACAATGTATCTATAGCATCAGTTAAGCATACAGGTTAATAATGTAATTATCAACCAATGTCACACTCTCTACCTATAGCATCAGTGAAGCATACATGTTAATAATGTAACAATCAACGAACATCACACAATCTACCTATAGCATCAGTGAAGCATACAGGTTACTAATGTATCACTCAACCAACGTCACACAATCTACCTATTGCACAAGTGAAGCATACATGTTACTAATGTAACATTCAACCAACGTCACACAATCTACCTATATCATCAGTGAAGCATACACGTTAATAATGTAACTATCAACCAACGTCATACAATATACCTATATCATCAGTTAAGCATACAGGTTAATAATGTAACAATCAACCAACGTCACACAATATACATATAGCATCAGTGAAGCATACATGTTAATAATGTAACACTCAACCAACGTCACACAATCTACATATAGCATCAGTGAAGCATAAATGTTAATAATGTAACACTCAACCAACGTCACACACTCTACATATAGCATCAGTGAAGCATACATGTTAATAATATAACAATCATCCAACGTCACACAATCTACCTATATCATCAGTGAAGCATACACGTTAATAATGTAACTATCAACCAACGTCATACAATATACCTATAACACCAGTGACTCATACATGTTTATAATGTAATACTCAACCAACGTCACACAATCTACCTATAGCATCAGTGAAGCATAAATGTTTATAATGTAACACTCAACCAACGTCACACAATCTACCAATAGCATCAGTTAAGCATACAGGTTAATAATGTAACAATCAACGAACGTCACACAATCTACCTATAGCATCAGTGAAGCTTACAGGTTAATAATGTAACAATCAACGAACGTCACCCAATCTACCTATAGCATCAGTGAAGCATACATGTTAATAATGTAACACTCAACCAACGTCACACAATCTAGCTATAGCATCAGTGAAGCATACATGTTAATAATGTAACAATCAACCAACGTCACACAATCTACCAATATCACCAGTGAAGCATACATGTTAATAATGTAGCACTCAACCAATCTCACACAATCTACCTATAGCACCAGTGAAGCATACATATTAATAATGTAACAATCAACAACGTCACACAATATATCTATAGCATCAGTTAAGCATACAGTTAATAATGTAACTATCAACCAACGTCACACAATCTACCTATAGCATCAGTGAAGCATACATGTTAATAATGTAACACTCAACCAACGTCACACAATCTACCTATAGCATCAGTGAAGCATACATGTTAATAATGTAACACTCAACCAACGTCACACAATATACCAATAGCATCAGTGAAGCAACAGGTTAATAATGTAACAATCAACCAACGTCACACAATCTACCTATAGCATCAGTGAAGCATACATGTTAATAATGTAACACTCAACCAACGTCACACAATCTACCTATAGCATCAGTGAAGCATACAGGTTAATAATGTAACAATCAACCAACGTCACACAATCTACCTATATCATCAGTGAAGCATACATGTTAATAATGTAACAATCAACCAACGTCACACAATCTACCTATAGCATCAGTGAAGCATACATGTTAATAATGTAACACTCAACCAACGTCACACAATCTACCTATAGCATCAGTGAAGCATACATGTTAATAATGTAACACTCAACCAACGTCACACAATCTACCTATAGCATCAGTGAAGCATACATGTTAATAATGTAACAATCAACAACGTCACACAATATACCTATAGCATCAGTTAAGCATACAGGTTAATAATGTAACAATCAACCAACGTCACACAATCTACCTATAGCATCAGTGAAGCATACATGTTAATAATGTAACAATCAACGAACGTCACACAATCTACCTATAGCATCAGTGAAGCATACAGGTTAATAATGTAACAATCAACCAACGTCACACAATCTACCTATAGCATCAGTAAAGCATACAGGTTAATAATGTAACAATCAACGAACGTCACACAATCTACCTATAGCATCAGTGAAACATACATGTTAATAATGTAACAATCAACCAACCTCACACAATCTACCTATTGCACAAGTGAAGCATACATGTTTATAATGTAACACTCAACCAACGTCACACAATCTACCTATAGCACAAGTGAAGCATACATGTTTATAATGTAATACTCAACCAACGTCACACAATCTACCTATAGCATCACTGAAGCATACATGTTAATAAAGTAACAATCAACCAACGTCACACAATCTACCTATAACACCAATGAAGCATACATGTTAATAATGTAATAATCAATGAACGTTACACAATCTACCTATTGCACAAGTGAAGCATACATGTTAATAATGTAACAATCAATGAACGTCACACAATCTACCTATTGCACAAGTGAAGCATACATGTTTATAATGTAACAATCAATCAACGTCACACAATCTACCTATTGCACAAGTGAAGCATACATGTTTATAATGTAACAATCAATCAACGTCACACAATCTACCTATAGCATCAGTGAAGCATACATGTTACTAATGTAACAATCAACCAACGTCACACAATCTACCTATAGCATCAGTGAAGCATACACGTTAATAATGTAACTATCAACCAAAGTCATACAATATACCTATATCATCAGTTAAGCATACACGTTAATAATGTAACAATCAACCAACGTCACACAATATACCTATAGCACCAGTGACGCATACATGTTTATAATGTAACACTCAACCAACATCACACAATCTACCAATAGCATCAGTGACGCAAACAGGTTAATAATGTAACAATCAACCAACGTCACACAATCTACCTATAGCATCAGTAAAGCATACAGGTTAATAATGTAACAATCAACGAACGTCACACAATCTACCTATAGCATCAGTGAAGCATACATGTTAATAATGTAACAATCAACCAACGTCACACAATCTACCTATTGCACAAGTGAAGCATACATGTTTATAATGTAACACTCAACCAACGTCACACAAGCTACCTATAGCATCAGTGAAGCATACATGTTTATAATGTAACACTCAACCAACGTCACACAAGCTACCTATAGCACCAGTGAAGCATACATATTAATAATGTAACAATCAACAACGTCACACAATATATCTATAGCATCAGTGAAGCATAAATGTTTATAATGTAACACTCAACCAACGTCACACAATCTACCAATAGCATCAGTTAAGCATACAGGTTAATAATGTAACAATCAACGAACGTCACACAATCTACCTATAGCATCAGTGAAGCTTACAGGTTAATAATGTAACAATCAACGAACGTCACCCAATCTACCTATAGCATCAGTGAAGCATACATGTTAATAATGTAACACTCAACCAACGTCACACAATCTAGCTATAGCATCAGTGAAGCATACATGTTAATAATGTAACAATCAACCAACGTCACACAATCTACCAATATCACCAGTGAAGCATACATGTTAATAATGTAGCACTCAACCAATCTCACACAATCTACCTATAGCACCAGTGAAGCATACATATTAATAATGTAACAATCAACAACGTCACACAATATATCTATAGCATCAGTTAAGCATAGAGTTTAATAATGTAACTATCAACCAATGTCACACAATCTACCTATAGCATCAGTGAAGCATACATGTTAATAATGTAACACTCAACCAACGTCACACAATCTACCTATAGCATCAGTGAAGCATACATGTTAATAATGTAACACTCAACGAACGTCACACAATATACCAATAGCATCAGTGACGCAAACAGGTTAATAATGTAACAATCAACCAACGTCACACAATCTACCTATAGCATCAGTAAAGCATACAGGTTAATAATGTAACAATCAACGAACGTCACACAATCTACCTATAGCATCAGTGAAACATACATGTTAATAATGTAACAATCAACCAACCTCACACAATCTACCTATTGCACAAGTGAAGCATACATGTTTATAATGTAACACTCAACCAACGTCACACAAGCTACCTATAGCATCAGTGAAGCATACATGTTTATAATGTAATACTCAACAAACGTCACACAAGCTACCTATAGCATCACTGAAGCATACATGTTAATAAAGTAACAATCAACCAACGTCACACAATCTACCTATAACATCAATGAAGCATACATGTTAATAATGTAATAATCAATGAACGTTACACAATCTACCTATTGCACAAGTGAAGCATACATGTTAATAATGTAACAATCAATGAACGTCACACAATCTACCTATTGCACAAGTGAAGCATACATGTTTATAATGTAACAATCAATCAACGTCACACAATCTACCTATTGCACAAGTGAAGCATACATGTTTATAATGTAACAATCAATCAACGTCACACAATCTACCTATAGCATTAGTGAAGCATACATGTTACTAATGTAACAATCAACCAACGTCACACAATCTACCTATAGCATCAGTGAAGCATACACGTTAATAATGTAACTATCAACCAAAGTCATACAATATACCTATATCATCAGTTAAGCATACACGTTAATAATGTAACAATCAACCAACGTCACACAATATACCCATAGCACCAGTGACGCATACATGTTTATAATGTAACACTTAACCAACGTCACACAATCTACCAATAGCATCAGTGACGCAAACAGGTTAATAATGTAACAATCAACCAACGTCACACAATCTACCTATGTCATCAGTAAAGCATACAGGTTAATAATGTAACAATCAACGAACGTCACACAATCTACCTATAGCATCAGTGAAGCATACATGTTAATAATGTAACAATCAACCAACCTCACACAATCTACCTATTGCACAAGTGAAGCATACATGTTTATAATGTAACACTCAACCAACGTCACACAAGCTACCTATAGCATCAGTGAAGCATACATGTTTATAATGTAACACTCAACCAACGTCACACAAGCTACCTATAGCACCAGTGAAGCATACATGTTAATAATGTAACAATCAACAACGTCACACAATATATCTATAGCATCAGTTTAGCATACAGGTTAATAATGTAACAATCAACGAACGTCACACAAGCTACCTATAGCACCAGTGAAACATACATATTAATAATGTAACAATCAACAACGTCACACAATATATCTATAGCATCAGTTTAGCATACAGGTTAATAATGTAACAATCAACGAACGTCACACAATCTACCAATAGCATCAGTGAAGCATACAGGTTAATAATGTAACAATCAATGAACGTCACACAATCTACCTATAGCATCAGTGAAGCATACAGGTTAATAATGTAACAATCAACCAACGTCACATAATCTACCAATATCACCAGTGAAGCATACATGTTAATAATGTAGCACTCAACCAATCTCACACAATCTACCTATAGCACCAGTGAAGCATACATATTAATAATTTAACAATCAACAACGTCACACAATATATCTATAGCATCAGTTAAGCATACAGGTTAATAATGTAATTATCAACCAACGTCACACTCTCTACCTATAGCATCAGTGAAGCATACATGTTAATAATGTAACACTCAACAAACGTCACACAATCTACCTATAGCATCAGTGAAGCATACATGTTAATAATGTAACAATCAACCAACGTCACACAATCTACCTATTGCACAAGTGAAGCATACATGTTTATAATGTAACACTCAACCAACGTCACACAAGCTACCTATAGCATCAGTGAAGCATACATGTTTATAATGTAACACTCAACCAACGTCACACAAGCTACCTATAGCACCAGTGAAGCATACATATTAATAATGTAACAATCAACAACGTCACACAATATATCTATAGCATCAGTTAAGCATACAGGTTAATAATGTAACTATCAACCAACGTCACACAATCTACCTATAGCATCAATGAAGCATACATGTTAATAATGTAACACTCAACCAACGTCACACAATCTACCTATAGCATCAGTGAAGCATACATGTTAATAATGTAACACTCAACGAACGTCATACAATATACCAATAGCATCAGTGACGCATACAGGTTAATAATGTAACAATCAACCAACGTCACACAATCTACCTATAGCATCAGTGAAGCATACAGGTTAATAATGTAACAATCAACGAACGTCACACAATCTACCTATAGCATCAGTGAAGCATACATGTTAATAATGTAACAATCAACCAACGTCACACAATCTACCTATTGCACAAGTGAAGCATACATGTTTATAATGTAACACTCAACCAACGTCACACAATCTACCTATAGCATCAGTGAAGCATACATGTTAATAATTTAACAATCAACCAATGTCTCACAATCTACCTATAGCATCAGTGAAGCATAAATGTTAATAAGGTAACACTCAACCAACGTCACACTCTACATATAGCATCAGTGAAGCATACATGTTAATAATATAACAATCATCCAACGTCACACAATCTACCTATATCATCACTGAAGCATACATGTTAATAAAGTAACAATCAACCAACTTCACACAATTTACCTATAACACCAATGAAGCTTACATGTTAATAATGTAACAATCAACAACGTCACACAATCTATCTATAAAACAGTGAAGCATACAGGTTAATAATGTAACACTCAACCTACGTCACACAATCTACCTATTGCACAAGTGAAGCATACATGTTTATAATGTAACTATCAACCAACGTCACACAATCTACCTATAGCATCAGTGACGCAAACAGGTTAATAATGTAACAATCAACCAACGTCACACAATCTACCTATAGCATCAGTAAAGCATACAGGTTAATAATGTAACAATCAACGAACGTCACACAATCTACCTATAGCATCAGTGAAGCATACATGTTAATAATGTAACAAGCAACCAACCTCATACAATCTACCTATTGCACAAGTGAAGCATACATGGTTATAATGTAACACTCAACCAACGTCACACAAGCTACCTATAGCATCAGTGAAGCATACATGTTTATAATGTAACACTCAACCAACGTCACACAAGCTACCTATAGCACCAGTGAAGCATACATATTAATAATGTAACAATCAACCAACGTCACACAATATACCTATAGCATCAGTGAAGCATACATGTTAATAATGTAACATTCAACCAACGTCACACAATCTACCTATAGCATCAGTGAAGCATACATGTTAATAATGTAACACAACCAACGTCACACAATATACCTATAGCATCAGTTAAGCATACAGGTTAATAATGTAACAATCAACCAACGTCACACAATCTACCTATAGCATCAGTGAAGCATACATGTTAATAATGTAACAATCAACCAACGTCACACAATCTACCTATAGCATCAGTGAAGCATACAGTTTAATAATGTAACAATCAACCAACGTCACACAATCTACCTATAGCATCAGTGAAGCATACATGTTAATAATGTAACACTCAACCAA
>JABXNX010000237.1:11784-26002 GCA_014843695.1 Archivesica marissinica | reverse complement strand
TCATCAGTTCACCTACATAAATGTGTCATCAGTTCCCCTACATAAATGGGTCATCAGTTCACCTACATAAATGGGTCATCAGTTCACCTACATTTTGTCGATTATTGTCCCAATTGTGAGTTAGGCCTACACTCAGCTTACAGTAACGATACATTGTCAGTAGTGGTACACTGTCAGTAATGGTACACTGTCAGTAATGGTACATTGTCAGTAGTGGTACATTGTCAGTAGTGGTACACTGTCAGTAATGTTACATTGTCAGTAGTGGTACACTGTCAGAATGGGTACACTGTCATTAATGGTAAACTGTCCGTAATGAAACACTGTCAGTAATGATACACTGTCAGTAATGGTACACTGTCAGTAATGGTACACTGTCAGTAATGTTACATTGTAAGTAATGGTACATTGACAGTAACGATACACTGTCAGTAATGGTACACTGTCAGTAATAATACACTCAGTAATGGTATCAGTATGTGATGGTTCACTGTCAGTAACGTTACACTGTCAGTAACGGTACACTGTCAGTAAGTAATGGTACACTGTCATTAAATAACAGTACACTGTCAGTATCAGTACACTGTCAGTAAGTAACGGTACACTGTCAGTAATGATACACTGTCAGTAACGGTACACTGTCAGTAAGTAATGGTACACTGTCAGTAATGATACACTGTCAGTAAGTAACAGTACACTGTCAGTAACGGTACACTTTCAGTAAGAAACAGTACACTGTCAGTAATGGTACACTGTCAGTATCGGTACACTGTCAGTAATGGTACACTGTCAGTAACGGTACACTGTCAGTAAGTAATGGTACACTGTCAGTAACAGTACAATGTCAGTAACGGTACAATGTCAGTAACGGTACAATGTCAGTCAGTAACGGTACACTATCAGTAAGTAATGGTACACTGTCAGTAAGTAATGGTACACTGTCAGTAACGGTACACTGTCAGTAAGTAATGGTACACTGTCAGTAAATAACAGTACACTGTCAGTATCAGTACACTGTCAGTAAGTAACGGTACACTGTCAGTAATGATACACTGTCAGTAACGGTACACTGTCAGTAAGTAATGGTACACTGTCAGTAATGATACACTGTCAGTAAGTAACAGTACACTGTCAGTAACGGTACACTTTCAGTAAGAAACAGTACACTGTCAGTAAGAAACAGTACACTGTCAGTAATGGTACACTGTCAGTATCGGTACACTGTCAGTAATGGTACACTGTCAGTAACGGTACACTGTCAGTAAGTAATGGTACAATGTCAGTAAGTAATGGTACACTGTCAGTAACATACACTGTCAGAACGGTACAATGTCAGAACGGTACATGTCAGTCAGTAACGGTACCTATCAGTAGGTACAATGTCAGTAAGTAATGGTACGCTGTCAGTAACAGCACTGTCAAAGTAATGGTACCCTGTCAGTAACTGTAACTGTCATAACGGTACACTGTCAGTAATGGTACACTGTCAGTAACGGTACATTGTCAGTAAGTAATGGTACACTGTCAGTAACAGTACAATGTCAGTAACGGTACAATGTCAGTAACGGTACAATGTCAGTCAGTAACGGTACACTATCAGTAATGGTACACTATCAGTAAGTAATGGTACACTGTCAGTAAGTAATGGTACACTGTCAGTAACGGTACACTGTCAGTAAGTAATGGTACAATGTCAGTAAGTAATGGTACACTGTCAGTAACAGTACACTGTCAGTAACGGTACAATGTCAGTAACGGTACAATGTCAGTCAGTAACGGTACACTATCAGTAATGGTACACTGTCAGTAAGTAATGGTACACTGTCAGTAACGGTACACTGTCAGTAAGTAATGGTACGCTGTCAGTAACAGTACACTGTCAGTAAGTAATGGTACCCTGTCAGTAACTGTAGACTGTCATTAACGGTACACTGTCAATAAGTAATGGTACACTGTCAGTAACGGTACATTGTCAGTAAGTAATGGTACACTGTCAGTAACGGTACATTGTCAGTAAGTAATGGTACATTGTCAGTAAGTAATGGTACACTGTCAGTAACGGTACACTGTCAGTAACGGTACAATGTCAGTAAGTAATGGTACACTGTCAGTAAGTAATGGTATGCTGTCAGTAACAGTACACTGTCAGTAACTGTACACTGTCAGTAACGGTACACTGTCAATAAGTAACGGTACACTGTCAGTAACGGTACATTGTCAGTAAGTAATGGTACCGTCAGTAGGTAACGGTACACTGTCAGTAAGTACTGGTACACTGTCAGTAAGTAATGGTACACTGTCAGTAACGGTTCACTGTCAGTATCGGTACACTGTCAGTATCGGTACACTGTCAGTATCGGTACACTGTCAGTAACGGTACACTGTCAGTAAGTAACGGTACACTGTCAGTACGTAACGGTACACTGTCAGTACGTAACGGTACACTGTCAGTAACGGTACACTGTCAGTAATGGTACACTGTCAGTAATGGTACACTGTCAGTAACGGTACACTGTCAGTAAGTAATGTTACACTGTCGGTAAGTAACGGTACACTGTCAGTAAGTAACGGTACACTGTCAGTAAGTAACTGTACACCGTCAGTATCGGTACACTGTCAGTATCGGTACACTGTCAGTAACGGTACACTGTCAGTATCGGTACACTGTCAGTATCGGTACACTGTCAGTATCGGTACACTGTCAGTAACGGAACACTGTCAGTAACGGTACACTGTCAGTAACGGTACACTGTCAGTATCGGTACACTGTCAGTATCGGTACACTGTCAGTAATGGTTCACTGTCAGTATCGGTACACTGTCAGTATCGGTTCACTGTCATTAAGTAACGGTACACTGTCAGTATCGGTACACTGTCAGTTACGGTACACTGTCAGTATCGGTACACTGTCAGTATCGGTACACTGTCAGTAATGGTTCACTGTCAGTAATGGTTCACTGTCAGTATCGGTACACTGTCAGTATCGGTTCACTGTCATTAAGTAACGGTACACTGTCAGTAAGTAACGGGACACTGTCAGTAATGGTACCCTGTCAGTAACGGTACACTGTCAGTAATGGTACACGGTCAGTAACGGTACACGGTCAGTAACGGTACACTGTCAGTAATGGTACACTGTCAGTAACGGTACACTGTCAGTAACGGTACACTGTCAGTAAGTAATGGTACATTGTCAGTAAGTAATGGTACACTGTCAGTAACGGTACACTGTCAGAATCGGTACACTGTCAGTAGGTAGTAGTACACTGTCAGTAAGTAACTGTACACTGTCAGTAATGGTACATTGTCAGTAATGATACACTGTCAGTAATGGTACATTGTCAGTAAGTAGCGGTACACTGTCAGTAATGGTACACTGTCAGTAACAGTACACTGTCAGTAAGTAATGGTACCTGTCAGTAACTGTACACTGTCAGTAATGGTACACTATCAGTAATGGTACACTGTCAATAAGTAATGGTACACTGTCAGTAACGGTACATTGTCAGTAAGTAATGGTGCACTGTCAGTAATGGTACACTGTCAGTAACGGTACATTGTCAGTAAGTAACGGTACACTGTCAGTAATGGAACACTGTCAGTAACGGTACACTGTCAGTAACAGTACACTGTCAGTAAGTAACAGTACACTGTCAGTAACGGTACACTTTCAGTAAGAAACAGTACACTGTCAGTAAGAAACAGTACACTGTCAGTAATGGTACACTGTCAGTATCGGTGCACTGTCAGTAATGGTACACTGTCAGTAACGGTACACTGTCAGTAAGTAATGGTACAATGTCAGTAAGTAATGGTACAGTGTCAGTAACGGTACAATGTCAGTAACGGTACAATGTCAGTCAGTAACGGTACACTATCAGTAATGGTACACTGTCAGTATGTAATGGTACACTGTCATTAACGGTACACTGTCAGTAAGTAATGGTACACTGTCAGTAAGTAATGGTACGCTGTCAGTAACAGTACACTGTCAGTAAGTAATGGTACCCTGTCAGTAACTGTACACTGTCAGTAACGGTACACTGTCAATAAGTAATGGTACACTGTCAGTAACGGTACACTGTCAGTAAGTAATGGTACACTGTCAGTAATGGTACACTATCAGTAACGATACATTGTCAGTAAGTAATGGTACATTGTCAGTAAGTAATGGTACACTGTCAGTAACGGTACACTGTCAGTAAGTAATGGCACACTGTCAGTAAGTAATGGTATGCTGTCAGTAACAGTACACTGTCAGTAAGTAATGGTACCCTGTCAGTAACTGTACACTGTCAGTAACGGTACACTGTCAATAAGTAACGGTACACTGTCAGTAACGGTACATTGTCAGTAAGTAATGGTACAGTCAGTAGGTAACGGTACACTGTCAGTAAGTAATGGTACACTGTTAGTAACGGTTCACTGTCAGTATCGGTACACTGTCAGTATCGGTACACTGTCAGTATCGGTACACTGTCAGTAACGGTACACTGTCAGTAAGTAACGGTACACTATCAGTACGTAACGGTACACTGTCGGTACGTAACGGTACACTGTCAGTAACGGTACACTGTCAGTAATGGTACACTGTCAGTAACGGTACAATGTCAGTAAGTAATGGTACACTGTCGGTAAGTAACGGTACACTGTCAGTAAGTAACGGTACACTGTCAGTAAGTAACTGTACACTATCAGTAAGTAACTGTACACCGTCAGTATCGGTACACTGTCAGTATCGGTACACTGTCAGTATCGGTACACTGTCAGTATCGGTACACTGTCAGTATCGGTACACTGTCAGTAACGGTACACTGTCAGTAACGGAACACGGTCAGTAACGGTACACTGTCAGTAACGGTACACTGTCAGTAATGGTTAACTGTCAGTATCGGTACACTGTCAGTATCGGTTCACTGTCATTAAGTAACGGTACACTGTCAGTATCGGTACACTGTCAGTAACGGTACACTGTCAGTATCGGTACACTGTCAGTATCGGTACACTGTCAGTAATGGTTCACTGTCATTATCGGTACACTGTCAGTATCGGTTCACTGTCATTAAGTAACGGTACACTGTCAGTAAGTAACGGTACACTGTCAGTAATGGTACACTGTCAGTAATGGTACACTGTCAGTAATGGTACACTGTCAGTAATGGTACACTGTCAGTAACGGTACACTGTCAGTAACGGTACATTGTCAGTAAGTAATGGTACATTGTCAGTAAGTAATGGTACACTGTCAGTAATGGTACACTGTCAGTAAGTATCGGTACACTGTCAGTAACGGTACACTGTCAGTAACGGAACACGGTCAGTAACGGTACACTGTCAGTAACGGTACACTGTCAGTAATGGTTAACTGTCAGTATCGGTACACTGTCAGTATCGGTTCACTGTCATTAAGTAACGGTACACTGTCAGTATCGGTACACTGTCAGTATCGGTACACTGTCAGTATCGGTACACTGTCAGTAATGGTTCACTGTCAGTATCGGTACACTGTCAGTATCGGTTCACTGTCATTAAGTAACGGTACACTGTCAGTAAGTAACGGTACACTGTCAGTAATGGTACACTGTCAGTAATGGTACACTGTCAGTAACGGTACATTGTCAGTAAGTAATGGTACATTGTCAGTAAGTAATGGTACACTGTCAGTAATGGTACACTGTCAGTAACGGTACACTGTCAGAATCGGTACACTGTCAGTAGGTAGCGGTACACTGTCAGTAAGTAACTGTACACTGTCAGTAATGGTACACTGTCAGTAATGATACACTGTCAGTAATGGTACATTGTCAGTAAGTAATGGTACACTGTCAGTAATGGTACACTGTCAGTAACGGTACACTGTCAGTATGTAATGGTACACCGCCAATAAGTAACGGTACACTGTCAGTAACGGTACATTGTCAGTAAATAATGGTACACTGTCAGTAATGGTACACTGTCAGTAACGGTACATTGTCAGTAAGTAACGGTACACTGTCAGTAATGGAACACTGTCAGTAACGGTACACTGTCAGTAATGGTACACTGTCAGTAAGTAACGGTACACTGTCAGTAAGTAACGGTACACTGTCAGTAACGGTACACTGTCCGTAGGTAACGGTACACTGTCAAATAAGTAACGGTACACTGTCAGTAAATTAACGGTACACAGTCAGTAGGTAACGGTACACAGTCAGTAACGGTACACTGTCAGTAGGTAACGGTACACTGTCAGTAGGTAACGGTACACTGTCAGTAGGTAACGGTACACTGTCAGTAGGTAACGGTACACAGTCAGTAATGGTACACTGTCAGTAATGGTACACTGTCAGTAACGGTACACTGTCAGTAGGTAACAGTACACAGTCAGTATATTTTATGTTTTCAAGCATTTTTGAACATTATTACTCAAAACAATATGAATCAAATTTTTGCTGTTCTAATTTTGGCAATTGACTGCAAAATTAGATGGTTGCAGTAATAAGTGGTAGGTTTCCGCATGAATGGTATTTTATAAACTGGATAAACATTGTTTTTACATCAGCTCTATATTTAATTGTAATATATATATTTATTTGTAGAAGAAGATGCGCCCGAATCATCAGAACTGTCCTCACTACCCGGAGATAATCAGGACATAACAGATCCTCGACTGATCTCTACTGAAGCAATAGATACATTGCTCTATTCCAGAACAGCAGTGTCCACTGCATCTGTCGATGGTATTTCCATGATCGATGCAGAATATCCGGGAATGATAGTAAGTAGCGTAGAACCAGAGGAAAGAGCAGCTGTTCAACAGTCCACTGCTGTACAGAATGAACAACCGGATCAAAGATATAGACCGGTAATAAATGATGCAGATGGTGAAATAGCGACTGACAGTTTGTCGAATGATACAGACTTGTCTATGGATAATATCATGACTTCCTCATTGGTAGAGAACATACCTGATGGCCAGATATTGTCTGAATCGAGACCAGCAGCATTGGTAGGTAGGAATGCGACTCCAGATGACAAACCAGAAGACCAACACCTCTCACTTGGCTCATTCGATACTAGTGGTTACTATTCAGCAGATTTATCTGACATAGATCTTACAACTCTAAAACGTCCTTGGATGTCTGAATCAGCATATACGCCAATGTCACCAGACCTAAACCAGACGGATGATGCTAAAACTGCATTAGACCTCAGTGAAGACCCACTGAATACGAGTGGCATAGTAGGCCCAGTAAATAGCGGTGGAGCAGTAGATCAAGTGAATAAGGGTATTGCAGCTGTTGGCAAGATCCTCAACAGTGAAGTTGATAGTCATTGCTCAGAAAGAAATACAGACACTAATGTAATGGCAACTGCTGTTGCATCAGACAGTCGTGATACAGGACTAAATAGTCGCATTCAAGCATCCAAAGAAGTTCAGGACAAAGTCGATTCAGGCAAATGTTCTGAACACGAGATAATTTATACTAGACTTGGTAATATGTGCTATTTTATGCTAAAGTCTATTGTAAACAGTGATTTGGCATTCATATGATATTAATCACTGTCATTAGAATTAGTATGGAGAACCCATGTCTGCCGACTGTTCAACCCAATAATGTTGTTCAATAATGATCAATAGGTGACCGTGTCTTAACCCATTTGATTCTGAATACCATTCAAACAGTATTTGCAATGAACATAGAGCCAGATCAGCTGCCATGGAACGTGCCATCTGATCAGGCTCTATGCTGTTTGCTATTCAGATGATCTTGCTAAGACACTTGGCTATGTAGCAATCAATATAGATCCTGATAGACGCTGCAGCTGATCTGGATCTATGTTGTTTGCAAAAGCCTCTAAATGTATCCAGAATGAAATGGGTTGATTGAGACGATTTTTCCACCAATATAGAATATATATCTATATATATCTATCTATCTATCTTCCTCTAATGTCAATAGTCTGAAGTTCTATATGTTTCAGCTCTCTAGCGTCTGGAACTCGCTATAAAGTATGTATGATACTTATTTTATATATGTGAGCTATAAAGTATGTATGGTACTTATTCTATATATGTGAGCTATAAAGTATGTATGGTACTTATTCTATATATGTGAGCTATAAAGTATGTATGGTACTTATTGTATATATGTGAGCTATAAAGTATGTATGGTACTTATCCTATATATGTGAGCTATAAAGTATGTATGATACTTATCCTATATATGTGAGCTATAAAGTATGTATGGTACTTATTCTATATATGTGAGCTATAAAGTATGTATGGTACTTATTCTATATATGTGAGCTATAAAGTATGTATGGTACTTATCCTATATATGTGAGCTATAAAGTATGTATGGTACTTAACCTATATATGTGAGCTATGTATGGTACTTATTCTATATATGTGAGCTATAACGTATGTATGGTACTTATTCTATATATGTGAGCTATAAAGTATGTATGATACTTATTCTATATATGTGAGCTATAAAGTATGTATGGTACTTATCCTATATATGTGAGCTATAAAGTATGTATGATACTTATCCTATATATGTGAGCTATAGAGTATGTATGGTACTTATTGTATATATGTGAGCTATAAAGTATGTATGGTACTTATCCTATATATGTGAGCTATAAAGTATGTATGGTACTTAACCTATATATGTGAGCTATGTATGGTACTTATTCTATATATGTGAGCTATAACGTATGTATGGTACTTATTCTATATATGTGAGCTATAAAGTATGTATGATACTTATTCTATATATGTGAGCTATAAAGTATGTATGGTACTTATCCTATATATGTGAGCTATAAAGTATGTATGATACTTATCCTATATATGTGAGCTATAAAGTATGTATGATACTTATTCTATATATGTGAGCTATAAAGTATGTATGGTACTTATCCTATATATGTGAGCTATAAAGTATGTATGATACTTATCCTATATATGTGAGCTATAAAGTACGTATGATACTTATTCTATATATGTGAGCTATAAAGTACGTATGGTACTTATTGTATATATGTGAGCTATAAAGTATGTATGGTACTTATTCTATATATGTGAGCTATAAAGTATGTATGGTACTTATTCTATATATGTGAGCTATAAAGTATGTATGGTACTTATCCTATATATGTGAGCTATAAAGTATGTATGGTACTTATCCTATATATGTGAGCTATGTATGGTACTTATTCTATATATGTGAGCTATAACGTATGTATGGTACTTATCCTATATATGTGAGCTATAAAGTATGTATGGTACTTATTCTATATATGTGAGCTATAAAGTACGTATGATACTTATTGTATATATGTGAGCTATGTATGGTACTTATTCTATATATGTGAGCTATAAAGTATGTATGGTACTTATCCTATATATGTGAGCTATAAAGTACGTATGATACTTATTGTATATATGTGAGCTATGTATGGTACTTATTGTATATATGTGAGCTATAAAGTATGTATGGTACTTATCCTATATATGTGAGCTATAAAGTACGTATGGTACTTATCCTATATATGTGAGCTATAAAGTATGTATGATACTTATCCTATATATGTGAGCTATAAAGTATGTATGGTACTTATTCTATATATGTGAGCTATAAAGTATGTATGGTACTTATCCTATATATGTGAGCTATAAAGTATGTATGGTACTTATCCTATATATGTGAGCTATAAAGTATGTATGATACTTATCCTATATATGTGAGCTATAAAGTATGTATGATACTTATCCTATATATGTGAGCTATGTATGGTACTTATTCTATATATGTGAGCTATAAAGTATGTATGGTACTTATTCTATATATGTGAGCTATAAAGTATGTATGGTACTTATCCTATATATGTGAGCTATAAAGTATGTATGGTACTTATCCTATATATGTGAGCTATAAAGTATGTATGGTACTTATCCTATATATGTGAGCTATAAAGTATGTATGATACTTATTTATATATGTGAGCTATGTATGGTACTTATCTATATATGTGAGCTATAAAGTATGTATGATACTTATCCTATATATGTGAGCTATAAAGTACGTATGATACTTATTTATATATGTGAGCTATGTATGGTACTTATTCTATATATGTGAGCTATAAAGTATGTATGGTACTTATTCTATATATGTGAGCTATAAAGTATGTATGTACTTATTATATATGTGAGCTATGTATGGTACTTATTCTATATATGTGAGCTATAAAGTACGTATGATACTTATCCTATATATGTGAGCTATAAAGTATGTATGATACTTATTTATATAACTATGTATGGTACTTATTCTATATATGTGAGCTATAAAGTATGTATGGTACTTATCCTATATATGTGAGCTATAAAGTATGTATGGTACTTATTCTATATATGTGAGCTATAAAGTATGTATGGTACTTATCCTATAATGTGAGCTATGTATGGTACTTATTCTATATATGTGAGCTATAAAGTATGTATGGTACTTATTCTATATATGTGAGCTATAAAGTATGTATGGTACTTATCCTATATATGTGAGCTATAAAGTATGTATGGTACTTATCCTATATATGTGAGCTATAAAGTATGTATGATACTTATTCTATATATGTGAGCTATAAAGTATGTATGGTACTTATTCTATATATGTGAGCTATAAAGTATGTATGATACTTATTCTATATATGTGAGCTATAAAGTACGTATGATACTTATTCTATATATGTGAGCTATAAAGTATGTATGATACTTATCCTATATATGTGAGCTATAAAGTATGTATGATACTTATTCTATATATGTGAGCTATAAAGTATGTATGGTACTTATCCTATATATGTGAGCTATAAAGTATGTATGATACTTATCCTATATATGTGAGCTATAAAGTATGTATGGTACTTATTCTATATATGTGAGCTATAAAGTATGTATGATACTTATTCTATATATGTGAGCTATAAAGTATGTATGTACTTATCTATATATGTGAGCTATGTATGATACTTATCCTATATATGTGAGCTATAAAGTATGTATGATACTTATTCTATATATGTGAGTATGTATGGTACTTATTCTATATATGTGAGCTATGTATGATACTTATTCTATATATGTGAGCTATGTATGGTACTTATTCTATATATGTGAGCTATGTATGGTACTTATTCTATATATGTGAGCTATTAACACAAAAAAACACAAAAGCTATGTATGGTACTTATTCTATATATGTGAGCTATAAAGTATGTATGGTACTTATCCTATATATGTGAGCTATAAAGTATGTATGATACTTATTCTATATATGTGAGCTATAAAGTACGTATGATACTTATCCTATATATGTGAGCTATAAAGTATGTATGGTACTTATTCAAAAACTTATCCTAATAGTAGCAAATAGTATGGTACTTATCTATATATGTGAGCTAAAGTAGTATTACTTATTGTATATATGTGAGCTATAAAGTATGTATGGTACTTATCCTATATATGTGAGCTATAAAGTATGTATGGTACTTATTATATATGTGAGCTATAAAGTATGTATGATACTTATTCTATATATGTGAGCTATAAAGTATGTATGGTACTTATCCTATATATGTGAGCTATAAAGTATGTATGGTACTTATTCTATATATGTGAGCTATAAAGTATGTATGGTACTTATCCTATATATGTGAGCTATAAAGTATGTATGTACTTATTCTATATATGTGAGCTATAAAGTATGTATGGTACTTATCTATATATGTGAGCTATAAAGTATGTATGATACTTATCCTATATATGTGAGCTATAAAGTATGTATGATACTTATTCTATATATGTGAGCTATAAAGTATGTATGATACTTATTCTATATATGTGAGCTATAAAGTATGTATGGTACTTATTCTATATATGTGAGCTATAAAGTATGTATGATACTTATCCTATATATGTGAGCTATAAAGTATGTATGGTACTTATCCTATATATGTGAGCTATAAAGTATGTATGGTACTTATCCTATATATGTGAGCTATAAAGTATGTATGGTACTTATCCTATATATGTGAGCTATAAAGTATGTATGGTACTTATCCTATATATGTGAGCTATAAAGTATGTATGATACTTATTGTATATATGTGAGCTATAAAGTATGTATGATACTTATTGTATATATGTGAGCTATAAAGTATGTATGGTACTTATCCTATATATGTGAGCTATGTATGTACTTATCTATATATGTGAGCTATGTATGGTACTTATCCTATATATGTGAGCTATGATGATACTTATCCTATATATGTGAGCTATGTATGATACTTATCCTATATATGTGAGCTATAAAGTATGTATGGTACTTATTCTATATATGTGAGCTATGTATGGTACTTATTCTATATATGTGAGCTATGTATGGTACTTATCCTATATATGTGAGCTATATATGGTACTTCTTCTATATATGTGAGCTATGTATGGTACTTATCCTATATATGTGAGCTATGTATGGTACTTATCCTATATATGTGAGCTATGTATGGTACTTATCCTATATATGTGAGCTATGTATGGTACTTATCCTATATATGTGAGCTATAAAGTACGTATGATACTTATCCTATATATGTGAGCTATAAAGTATGTATGATACTTATTGTATATATGTGAGCTATAAAGTATGTATGATACTTATTGTATATATGTGAGCTATAAAGTATGTATGGTACTTATTGTATATATGTGAGCTATGTATGATACTTATTCTATATATGTGAGCTATAAAGTATGTATGGTACTTATCCTATATATGTGAGCTATGTATGGTACTTATTCTATATATGTGAGCTATAAAGTATGTATGGTACTTATTCTATATATGTGAGCTATAAAGTATGTATGGTACTTATTCTATATATGTGAGCTATAAAGTATGTATGATACTTATCCTATATATGTGAGCTATAAAGTATGTATGGTACTTATCCTATATATGTGAGCTATAAAGTATGTATGGTACTTATTGTATATATGTGAGCTATAAAGTATGTATGGTACTTATCCTATATATGTGAGCTATAAAGTATGTATGGTACTTATCCTATATATGTGAGCTATGTATGGTACTTATTCTATATATGTGAGCTATAAAGTATGTATGATACTTATTGTATATATGTGAGCTATAAAGTATGTATGGTACTTATTCTATATATGTGAGCTATAAAGTATGTATGGTACTTATTCTATATATGTGAGCTATAAAGTATGTATGGTACTTATCCTATATATGTGAGCTATAAAGTATGTATGATACTTATCCTATATATGTGAGCTATAAAGTATGTATGGTACTTATCCTATATATGTGAGCTATAAAGTATGTATGGTACTTATCCTATATATGTGAGCTATAAAGTATGTATGATACTTATTCTATATATGTGAGCTATAAAGTATGTATGGTACTTATTCTATATATGTGAGCTATAAAGTACGTATGATACTTATTCTATATATGTGAGCTATAAAGTACGTATGATACTTATTCTATATATGTGAGCTATAAAGTACGTATGATACTTATTCTATATATGTGAGCTATAAAGTACGTATGATACTTATTCTATATATGTGAGCTATAAAGTATGTATGGTACTTATCCTATATATGTGAGCTATAAAGTATGTATGGTACTTATCCTATATATGTGAGCTATAAAGTATGTATGATACTTATTCTATATATGTGAGCTATAAAGTATGTATGGTACTTATTCTATATATGTGAGCTATAAAGTATGTATGATACTTATTCTATATATGTGAGCTATAAAGTATGTATGATACTTATCCTATATATGTGAGCTATAAAGTACGTATGATACTTATTCTATATATGTGAGCTATAAAGTACGTATGATACTTATTCTATATATGTGAGCTATAAAGTATGTATGGTACTTATCCTATATATGTGAGCTTAAAGTATGTATGATACTTATTCCTATATATGTGAGCTATAAAGTATGTATGGTACTTATTCTATATATGTGAGCTATAAAGTATGTATGGTACTTATTCTATATATGTGAGCTATAAAGTATGTATGATACTTATTCTATATATGTGAGCTATAAAGTATGTATGGTACTTATTCTATATATGTGAGCTATAAAGTATGTATGGTACTTATTCT
>JABXNX010000237.1:0-10784 GCA_014843695.1 Archivesica marissinica | reverse complement strand
TGTGAGCTATAAAGTATGTATGGTACTTATTCTATATATGTGAGCTATAAAGTATGTATGTTACTTATCCTATATATGTGAGCTATAAAGTATGTATGGTACTTATCCTATATATGTGAGCTATAAAGTATGTATGGTACTTATTCTATATATGTGAGCTATAAAGTATGTATGGTACTTATTCTATATATGTGAGCTATGTATGATACTTATTGTATATATGTGAGCTATGTATGGTACTTATCCTATATATGTGAGCTATGTATGATGCTTATTCTATATATGTGAGCTATAAAGTATGTATGGTACTTATCCTATATATGTGAGCTATGTATGGTACTTATCCTATATATGTGAGCTATAAAGTATGTATGGTACTTATCCTATATATGTGAGCTATAAAGTATGTATGGTACTTATCCTATATATGTGAGCTATAAAGTATGTATGATACTTATTCTATATATGTGAGCTATAAAGTATGTATGGTACTTATTCTATATATGTGAGCTATAAAGTATGTATGATACTTATTGTATATATGTGAGCTATAAAGTACGTATGATACTTATTGTATATATGTGAGCTATAAAGTACGTATGATACTTATTGTATATATGTGAGCTATAAAGTACGTATGATACTTATTCTATATATGTGAGCTATAAAGTATGTATGGTACTTATCCTATATATGTGAGCTATAAAGTATGTATGGTACTTATCCTATATATGTGAGCTATAAAGTATGTATGATACTTATTGTATATATGTGAGCTATAAAGTATGTATGGTACTTATTGTATATATGTGAGCTATAAAGTATGTATGGTACTTATTGTATATATGTGAGCTATAAAGTATGTATGGTACTTATCCTATATATGTGAGCTATAAAGTACGTATGATACTTATTGTATATATGTGAGCTATAAAGTATGTATGATACTTATTGTATATATGTGAGCTATAAAGTATGTATGGTACTTATCCTATATATGTGAGCTATAAAGTATGTATGGTACTTATCCTATATATGTGAGCTATAAAGTATGTATGGTACTTATCCTATATATGTGAGCTATAAAGTATGTATGGTACTTATCCTATATATGTGAGCTATAAAGTACGTATGATACTTATTCTATATATGTGAGCTATAAAGTACGTATGGTACTTATCCTATATATGTGAGCTATAAAGTATGTATGGTACTTATCCTATATATGTGAGCTATAAAGTATGTATGGTACTTATCCTATATATGTGAGCTATAAAGTACGTATGATACTTATTCTATATATGTGAGCTATAAAGTACGTATGGTACTTATCCTATATATGTGAGCTATAAAGTATGTATGGTACTTATCCTATATATGTGAGCTATAAAGTACGTATGATACTTATTCTATATATGTGAGCTATAAAGTACGTATGGTACTTATCCTATATATGTGAGCTATAAAGTATGTATGGTACTTATTCTATATATGTGAGCTATAAAGTATGTATGATACTTATTCTATACATGTGAGCTGTAACTCACTGCCTCAGCCTACGGTTCTGAATACAATGTTCCAACTATAAAGCCATTCGCATGTTGCCAGCCCTGGCTATCGTCGATGAAACCTCTATGTTGATGCACATGCTGGTCATATTAGCTCGAACTCTGGTCTAACTATTCGAAGACGGAACTCTATTCCAGCTATACGTATGTGTGTTCAAACGTACGCCAACCGATGCTGTAGGTACTACCATGCATGCCCTTAGTGTATTCCAACATTAGACAAATACTATCTATAATCCAATAAATCCATCTGTGACATTTATATTATATAAAAGTAAAGTGTTTGTTTATTATAGTGTCACCCCTATTTAAAGGGCCAGTCATGTCTGACTTATGAGACACCTCTTTTAATGAACATCAGTACTTCCCGAATCCTGTGCTTGTATGCCAGGCGCCAGGCTGGTAGGCAATCGGTAACCATTATTTAAATAGCTGGTGGCTTACCAACAGGCCATATCAAAACGAACCCCTGACGAGATTCGAACCTTCGACCTCCTGCTCGACAGTTATATATATATTGTGCCTGTATGTTTATATATTGTCCCATTCATATTACTCCTGTCCGCCTCCGTGGTCGAGTGGTTAAGGTCGCTGACTTGTATACCACTGTAACCTATCATCACTGATGGTCACGGGTTCGATCCCCGCTCAGGCCGTGTCTCATTTATATGAAAGAGTTGGCAGTTTCTTACGGAGGTTGGTGCACCCAAGTACTGGTTAACCGCTGGAGCCTGCCCAGGAAAGGTGTTGTTAGGTAAACTGCCCGCCGGCGATATAGCCCAAAAATGGTGCTGATGCAGGCGTAAAACCCGAAATATAACATATAACATGTTACTCCTGCAAGGACATTTATCACACTGCCAATACTGTGTGTTTTACATTTATTTATCGTAGCTATGATGAGTGCAATGATGCAGACAGAGACCTATTCCTTTGGTTCTTTTGCATACACAGTGTAAAGCGTCTCTCTAGACATCTCTATCGCCCCTCTAGACATCTCTATCGCCCCTCTAGACATCTCTATCGCCCCTCTAGACATCTCAATCGCCCCTCTAGACATCTCTATCGCCCCTCTAGACATCTCTATCGCCCATGCCTTCCAAGAAGCAATGATTGTATGCCCGGGGCTAAGAAAAAGGCAAGAACACCACAGAATCACTCTCATCTTCAACGTCATCCAAGACTTACTGATACACCTGCTGACGATGATGATCCAGATGTTCCTGCACGATCAAGGTCCACAACCTCCCACGTGTAACCATTCCATCGGTTGCTTCAGCTGCACAACCTCCCACGTGTAACCATTCCATCGGTTGCTTCAGCTGTACAACCTCCCACGTGTAACCATTCCATCAGTTGCTTCAGCTGCACAACCTCCCACGTGTAACCATTCCATCGGTTGCTTCAGCTGTACAACCTCCCACGTGTAACCATTCCATCGGTTGCTTCAGCTGCACAACCTCCCACGTGTAACCATTCCATTGGTTGCTTCAGCTGTACAACCTCCCACGTGTAACCATTCCATCGGTTGCTTCAGCTGCACAACCTCCCACGTGTAGCCATTCCAGTGAATCATCGGTTGCTTCAGCTGTACAACCTCCCACGTGTAACCATTCCATTGGTTGCTTCAGCTGCACAACCTCCCAGTGTAACCATTCCATCGGTTGCTTCAGCTGTACAACCTCCCACGTGTAACCATTCCAGTGAATCATCGGCTGCTTCAGCTGTACAACCTCCCACGTGTAACCATTCCAGTGAATCATCGGTTGCTTCAGCTGTACAATCTCCCACGTGTAACCATTCCAGTGAATCATCGGTTGCTTCAGCTGCATAACCTCCCACGTGTAACCATTCCATCAGTTGCTTCAGCTGCACAACCTCCCACGTGTAACCATTCCAGTGAATCATCGGTTGCTTCAGCTGTACAACCTCCCACATGTAACCATTCCAGTGAATCATCGGTTGCTTCAGCTGCATAACCTCCCAAGTGTAACCATTCCATCAGTTGCTTCAGCTGCACAACCTCCCACGTGTAACCATTCCAGTGAATCATCGGTTGCTTCAGCTGTACAACCTCCCACGTGTAACCATTCCAGTGTATCATCAGTTGCTTCAGCTGTACAACCTCCCACGTGTAACCATTCCATTGGTTGCTTCAGCTGTACAACCTCCCACGTGTAACCATTCCAGTGAATCATCGGTTGCTTCAGCTGTACAACCTCCCACGTGTAACCATTCCAGTGAATCATCGGTTGCTTCAGCTGCACAACCTCCCACGTGTAACCATTCCAGTGAATCATCGGTTGCTTCAGCTTTGTCAGTTGTTTCGCCACATCCTTTCGCATGACCGGTGATAAGGAGAAGACGATCTTCACGCATTGGCTGATGATAAGAGAGCCATGAAGAACCCCTGCAACATCATCATCGCCGAGGAAGAGCTGAAGCTGGAATCCATCCTTGACAACTCTTTTATGTGGAATGAAAGATTACAGGTGTTCAATTCAATGCGTGACACCCACACGCAATTCAATGTTTGACACCCACACGCAATTCAATGTTTGACACCCACACGCAATTCAATGCGTGACACCCACACGCAATTCAATGTTTGACACCCACACGCAATTCGATGCGTGACACCCACACGCAATTCAATGTTTGACACCCACACGCAATTCGATGCGTGACACCCATATGCAATTCAATGCGTGACACCCACACGCAATTCAATGCGTGACACCCATACACGCATTGTTAAGAAGAGGAATGGTAATGGTGCCCCAGATCTGATTGAGAGGAAGGAGTGGATCATCTTCTTTGTCACGCAAGCGGCCTAAGGACCGGACAGCACCCACCTTGAGCCCCATGCAGAATAAAGTATCCCGGCACCATCCTCAAGGCCCAGCTGCAGCCCATCACAGAATTTGCCAACTACATCAGAGACAGCCTGGTGACCATGTGAAGAAGGCTAGGTTCACCAGCAACAGGTTGCTGTACGACCAGATGGATGATGACATGTTAAGAAGGCTAGGTTCCCCAGCAACAGGTTGCTGTACGACCAGATGGATGATGACATGTGAAGAAGGCTAGGTTCCCCAGCAACAGGTTGCTGTACGACCAGATGGATGATGACATGTTAAGAAGGATAGGTTCCCCAGCAACAGGTTGCTGTACGACCAGATGGATGATGACATGTTAAGAAGGCTAGGTTCACCAGCAACAGGTTGCTGTACGACCAGATGGATGATGACATGTTAAGAAGGCTAGGTTCACCAGCAACAGGTTGCTGTACGACCAGATGGATGGATGATGACATGTGAAGAAGGCTAGGTTCACCAGCAACAGGTTGCTGTACGACCAGATGGATGATGACATGTGAAGAAGGCTAGGTTCACCAGCAACAGGTTGCTGTACGACCAGATGGATGATGACATGTGAAGAAGGCTAGGTTCACCAGCAACAGGTTGCTGTACGACCAGATGGATGATGACATGTGAAGAAGGCTAGGTTCACCAGCAACAGGTTGCTGTACGACCAGATGGATGATGGCATGTGAAGAAGGCTAGGTTCACCAGCAACAGGTTGCTGTACGACCAGATGGATGATGACATGTGAAGAAGGCTAGGTTCACCAGCAACAGGTTGCTGTACGACCAGATGGATGATGGCATGTGAAGAAGGCTAGGTTCACCAGCAACAGGTTGCTGTACGACCAGATGGATGATGACATGTGAAGAAGGCTAGGTTCACCAGCAACAGGTTGCTGTACGACCAGATGGATGATGGCATGTTAAGAAGGATAGGTTCACCAGCAACAGGTTGCTGTACGACCAGATGGATGATGGCATGTTAGGAAGGATAGGTTCACCAGCAACAGGTTGCTGTACGACCAGATGAATGATGGCATGTTAGGAAGGATAGGTTCACCAGCAACAGATTGCTGTACGACCAGATGGATGATGGCATGTTAGGAACGATAGGTTCACCAGCAACAGGTTGCTGTACGACCAGATGGATGATGACATGTTAAGAAGGCTATGTTCACCAGCAACAGGTTGCTGTACGACCAGATGCTGTACGACCAATGGATGATGACATGTTAAGAAGGCTAGGTTCACCAGCAACAGGTTGCTGTACGACCAGATGCTGTACGACCAGATGCTATACGACCAGATGGATGATGACATGTTAAGAAGGCTAGGTTCACCAGCAACAGGTTGCTGTACGACCAGATGCTGTGACCAGATGGATGATGACATGTTAAGAAGGCTAGGTTCACCAGCAACAGGTTGCTGTACGACCAGATGGATGATGACATGTTAAGAAGGCTAGGTTCCCCAGCAACAGGTTGCTATACGAACAGATGTGTGTGGATGATGACATGTGAAGAAGGCTAGGTTCACCAGCAACAGGTTGCTATACGACCAGATGGATGATGACATGTGAAGAAGGCTAGGTTCCCCAGCAACAGGTTGCTATACGACCAGATGGATGATGACATGTTAAGAAGGTTAGGTTCACCAGCAACAGGTTGCTATACGACCAGATGGATGATGACATGTTAAGAAGGCTAGGTTCCCCAGCAACAGGTTGCTATGCGACCAGATGCTGTACGACCAGATGGATGATGACATGTTAAGAAGGCTAGGTTCCCCAGCAGCAGGTTGCTATACGACCAGATGGATGATGACATGTGAAGAAGGCTAGGTTCACAAGCAACAGGTTGCTATACGACAAGATATTGTACGACCAGATGGATGATGCCATGTGAAACTCCCCTTAACCTAGCAACCCCACAACACAGCCACCTTCATCCAAATCCACGACTCCCCAGTTCAGCACCGTTCTTCCGCTTAAGTTATAAATACCCCTGACCCCTAATCTGTACATGAAGTATACATCAAATGATATGTAATTTACGTACATTTCTGTAGAGTGTAAAGTTCAGTGTATTAGTCCCCTATTGGTTTGGGGACTATAGGATTGCGTCTGTCCGTATGTATGTCTATCGCACTTTCGTGTCTGAGCTGTAACTTTGTTATGCATGGGGGAGTTTTCAAATAACTACGCACACATGTTCGCCACGCCAATACGATGTGTCGCGTCCAAGACCCAAATCCCTATCTCAAAGGTCGAGGTTAACCAACCAGAAGCTGGTCGTAGATGCCAAACTGCTGATTCATGGTCTCTCCCAGACGCCAGGTCTTCGTCTCCTTCATCTGCTACTGTTAGCTTGAATATGGCGCAGATCATATTGGTGGTGAAGAACTACTTCCATCTTCTCTCGTCAGTGGCCCACAATGAAGATGAGCTAGAAATGGGAGCATATATATATATACAGTCTACATCCGTTATGTCAAATTCGGTTATGTCGAATTCTCCGGTTATCTCGAAGTCGAATCAAAGTCCCGTTTCAGACACTATCATTATAGATATAACTGGCTCCGTTTATAATCGAATTTCGTTATGTCAAGCTTCGGTTATGTCGAAGTATTTTGGTCGGTCCAACGGAATTCGACATAACGGATGTAGACTTATATATTTATACACACTTAAGAATACGCTAGTTGTATGCCAAGATGTATGTATACGTTGCAGATAGGTCAGTCATGCTGCTCGACTTAGTGTATGCCACAGTGGGTGCCACAGTGAAGGATCAGCATGCACATCATTTCAGCTAGTGTTTAGATTGCATTTTTAGTTTTCTTTTATAAATCATCTTAGTTGCCTGCATGGCTGTTGTCTTATTCTTTTATTATGTAGCTTCTTATGTTCATCTTATGTCTTTTTTTATACTCTGTTTTTTATATTATTTTCCTTTTTAATTGTCACATGTTAACACTATACATAGTACTTAATGAACATATACTTATAATTCTTATCTATTTAATATGACTTTGTGCTGACAGTTACAAGTATTTCCTATTTCAAAATTCTTGCATCTGATGCATGGATGCCATAAAAGGTGTCCGTCTTAAATGTGACACTCCCATGCTTGACGGATAAATTGTTAAGGTATATAAACATTCATGAAAAGGGGTTTTAGAATACATGGACAATGTTTAAAAAGATAACGTTATTAAAACTATTTTACAATGATTGCGAAGCAAATTTTAACGGATGAAAGCATATATGTGGAGTACCCGGCGAAAACCCACCTGTCCGATCTGGCGACCATCGTACCATCTCACATACTTCCCTGTCCGAGGATTGAACCCAAGGCGCATTGGTGAGAAGCGAGCGCGCTAACCACTGCGCTAATCGGACAGTCTAATTTTACTGTTCGACTAAATAAGCATGTTCTGTTTTAGCATACATACAGTGTCTAATTTAATTCAATTCTTTATTTCCCATAGCTGTTTAACTCTTGTTATGCATGTTGTTATATAGTCGGTTATAAACGCTCATCAGAGCTTATGTTATCATTTGTGATATGTCTTGCCGACTCAAAATCAAATTGATCTTATCTATACCGTAGTCAGCGTATGCTTAGCGTATTACCCGTACTCACACAATTGTAAGCATGTATTAAACTTTATTTCTGCTTTAGCGTTAGTGTTCTGGTTTCTCATGTATAGATTGAGGTGCAGCCATATACTGGACATGTCAGTGGGTAGTGGTGATCCAGCATCAAATCCGCCGCTATATCGACAACTACAGGAATTACCGAAGTGTTTTCAAATTAAGTTGATATATTCTTGGTGACCGGCATCAGTAGCAGTAAGTAGTACATGCAGCTCTTTGGGTGAAGTCTATTTATAGTAACTAATTTGCATATAAGGTAATATAAAGTAGGTTACGCGCGTGCGCGTATATTTTTAGTATATTGATGACGTATCGCTCAACTACCGAGCTCGTTGCTTTTTTTGGTATACGCGTCACTATATAGCCTATTGGTAATAGCTTTATAAATAGCGATCTCGTACCATTCTATAAATATAGACTACGAACCGATCCATAAATAACCAACGCTTCTATATAAATATAGACCGATTAGAACGGTCTCAGTCCTCAAGCGGCTTCAACGAATATACGGGTAAGTTCATTATATTATTCGAGCTAGGCGTACGTTTTTATCGAGTAAGAAATCATAATTACAAACTTAACCTATGTACGAAAATGAATAATATATATCGTTACGTATACTTCCATAAAAACGCGATAAATTATTAATAATCCGTAATATACGTTTTAGAATGGCATGTCACTAGACATAGCCATAGCGTATATGAAACACGAATAAAATACACGTATTTTATCGTATAGAGTGAAACAACTATTAATATAAATGTCTAATACGTGTTGTTCCATGCCCTGTAACATAATTAACTGAATCCAAGCGGTATGAGGTTATATGTTTGTCAGGTGACCCTAAATAACCTTATCTAGAAATGCGAGAGAAATACACGGAGCCCAGCTACAACAGTACGATACATCTCAGTTTAAGCAACTCCCCCAACACCAGCAGTACACAAAATGAAGGCTAAATCCGTTTGTATCAGTATGTACTACAAAATACGTCATTAGTTGCCTGGAATGCCATAGAAATACTTAAGCACTGAACCAAACACTGACGCAGGTAATTATAAAACCCGTCTGATGGCTATCTCCGAATAAATCCTATGATTTAGTATGACCCACGTTAATTCTCTGCTCGGAATGCCTCCAATAATGAATCCAAACTGTATGAGGTTATATGGTTGCCAGTTGACCCTAAATAACCTTATCTGGGAAATGCGAGAAAAATTTATAACCATCTCAGTAGGTACGCGACATGACATCGAAGTAATTAATACGTTTACATACAGAGGTTGCTCTCACATGACAACTGAAGTGTTCCAAATTGAACAGGTCGTAAACAACTATAACTCAATAATGAATCCAAACTGTATGAGTTATATGGTTACCAGTTGACCCTAAATAACCTTATCGGGAATGCGAGAAAAATTTATAACCATCACCATCTCAGTAGGTACGCAACATGACATCGAAGTAATTAACGCGTGTACATACCACGGTTGTCATCTCTGAGCTGCAACATAACTGATTAACTGATAGCGCAGAGTGCGCACATACAATGTATCCAACAACATTCTCTAAGCTACCACATAGAGGATTATCTGATAAGCCCTGAGTGCCTACATAACTTAATCACCAGGTCATCCACCACTAAAGTTGTTTGGTCCATGTAGATTGTATAGCCTCAATAATGCAGTAACTTAGATAAACAGACTCTTGACGTAGTGTGTATACGTACAAAGCAAATCCAGGTAACTGTCTATTTAATGAATGGAAATGCTCTCTCAGTGGCAAGCAGATCCGCTGTCTGCCTGCCTGCCGGTTTAAATAAAAAAAATAATACAGACCCCAAACGCCTGTGTCTGTTAGTTGTGGGGGAATACCCAGGGTGTCCTCGATACATATCTGTCTGTCTGTCTGTCTGTCCGTCCGTCTGTCTGTCTGTCTGTCTGTCTGTCTGTCTGTCTGTCTGTCCGTCCGTCTGTCTGTCTGTCTGTCTGTCTGTCTGTCCGTCCGTCCGTCCGGCGGTCTGTCTGTCGGTGGAGCATCTTCTGCCTCGTGTACTATCCGCCAAAACAACGGCTTTGCTGTTTTCATGATGTTTTCCGACGCTACCCTTCATTTTGATCTATCATTATTCGATATATCTATAATACTGATTATGTCCCTTTAATCGTAAATAAGTTTGAAGAAAAATGAACTTTCGAGGAAACTGGCCGTGTTTGGTATCGTCGGAAAGATCTCGAAGAGACAATGACGAATCCGCGACTCAATTAATGGTCCGATCTCATACCGGAAGTAGTGATCCGAAAAACCGGAAGTACCGATATAAATTCGTTATATAAGCTTTATTATAGGTCCTATTTATCCAGGGATTTCGATAAACGATTATACCTTCCGCGACTACGATTTTCAAAATGGAGGATAAAAATGGCGGGAAAACACTATCTCTCATATTAACGGTCCAATCGACTCGGGGTGTGCCATTTCTGTCCGTACCTACCATTAATTCTAATTACGTAGCTAATGTCCGTACACACTCCCACTACACATTCTCGTTGTACCGATTATATTTATTATCTTCATTTCGATCTTAAGATGTTGATATTATATAATACGTATAAGTGCCTAAATATCCTTACACTTTGGCATCCGATACTTAAGTCGCTGACCGTTTCAGGCATATTGCATCAGTCAG
>JABXNX010003638.1:0-25106 GCA_014843695.1 Archivesica marissinica | reverse complement strand
ATACGCCTATTAACATCATGATTTACTATAGTATTGCATCCATAGTACAGAACAGTTCCATCAAGTTTGCTTTGGTGGCATTGCGTCATAATTATACGCCTATTAACATCATGATTTACTATAGTATTGCATCCATACTACAGAACAGTTCCATCAAGTTTGCTTTGGTGGCATTGCGTCATAATTATACGCCTATTAACATCATGATTTACTATAGTATTGCATCCATAGTACAGAACAGTTCCATCAAGTTTGCTTTGGTGGCATTGCGTCATAATTATACGCCTATTAACATCATGATTTACTATAGTATTGCATCCATAGTACAGAACAGTTCCATCAAGTTTGCTTTGGTGGCATTGCGTCATAATTATACGCCTATTAACATCATGATTTACTATAGTATTGCATCCATAGTACAGAACAGTTCCATCAAGTTTGCTTTGGTGGCATTGCGTCATAATTATACCCTATTAACATCATGATTTACTATAGTATTGCATCCATAGTACAGAACAGTTCCATCAAGTTTGCTTTGGTGGCATTGCGTCATAATTATACGCCTATTAACATCATGATTTACTATAGTATTGCATCCATAGTACAGAACAGTTCCATCAAGTTTGCTTTGGTGGCATTGCGTCATAATTATACGCCTATTAACATCATGATTTACTGTAGTATTGCATCCATAGTACAGAACAGTTCCATACAGACCGTCCACAATAATAAACTTCGATTTTGAGAATAAAGTTATGGGACTTAATTATGGGGTTTCCAGTGTGATACATGCTCTTTTACCGCCCCTACAGACATTTAAATACATTTTGTTCGAATGGAGCATCAGTACTCCACCAGACTATTAATGTCGCAGGAATCACAGTTTTTATATTCACTTGGAGAAGTAAAACAAGCTTAAACTTTATTTATTTATGATTGCGAAACAAGCTTTAACATCTATTAATCACTCTCGTTGGTGCAGGAAACCGGGGTATTATGAGTAAAAAAAACACCTGTCCGATCTGGCAACCACCGTATCATCTCACATACTTCCCTGTCCTGATCTGGCAACCACCGTACCATCTCAATACTTCCCTGTCCGATCTGGCAACCACCGTATCATCTCACATATTTCCCTGTCCCGATCTGGCAACCACCGTATCATCTCACAAACTTCCCTGTCTGATCTGGCAACCACCATATCATCTCACATACTTCCCTTTTTCTATCTGGCAACAACCGTATCATCTCACATACCTCCCTGTCCGATCTGGCAACCACCATATCATCTCACATACTTCCCTGTCCGATCTGGCAACCACCGTATCATCTCACATACTTCCCTGTCCGATCTGGCAACCACCATATCATCTCACATACGTCCCTGTCCGAGCTGGCAACCACCGTATCATCTCACATACTTCCATGTCCGATCTGGCAACCACCGTATCATCTCACATACTTCCCTGTCCGATCTGGCAACCACCGTTGGCGTATCATCTAACATGTTTCCCTGTCCGATCTGGCAACCACCGTATCATCTCACATACTTCCATGTCCGATCTGGCAACCACCGTATCATCTCACATACTTCCCTGTCCGATCTGGCAACCACCATATCATCTCACATACTTCCCTGTCCGATCTGGCAACCACCGTACCATCTCACATACTTCCCTGTCCGATATGGCAACCACCGTACCATCTCACATACTTTCCTCTCCGATCTGGCAACCACCGTATCATCTCACAGACTTCCCTGTCCGATGATCGAACCCGGGTTACATTGGTGAGAAACGAGCGCTAACCACTGTGCTAATCGGACAGCCGATATACAATATCATATCCGTATACACTCGACTTACTAATTAAGTTCTTCTTAGACGCCCTAATGTTTGCTGTACACTTACAGGCCAGTATCCTCTTATCCAGTATTATCTTTATCCAGTATCCTCTTAGCCAGTATTCTCTTATCCAGTATTCTCTTATCCAGTATTCTCTTATCCAGTATTCTCTTTTTTTTTTGTTTTTTATCCAGTATTCTCTTATCCAGTATTCTCTTTGTGTTTTTTTTTTGTTATACAGTATTCTCTTATCCAGTATTCTCTTTGTTTGTTTTGGTATTATCTTATCCAGTATTATCTTATCCAGTATTCTCTTATCCAGTATTCTCTTATCCAGTATTCTCTTTGTTTTTTGTTTTTTTGTTTTTTGTTTTTTTGTTTTTTGTATTCTCTTATCCAGTATTCTCTTTTCCAGTATTCTCTTATCCAGTATTCTCTTATTCAGTATTCTCTTATCCAGTATTCTCTTATCCAGTATTCTCTTTTATTATCTTATCCAGTATTATCTTATCCAGTATTCTCTTATCCAGTATTCTCTTATCCAGTATTCTCTTTTTTGTTTTGGTTTATCTTATCCAGTATTATCTTATCCAGTATTCTCTTATCCAGTATTCTCTTATCCAGAATTCTCTTATCCAGTATTCTCTTTTATTCTCTTATCCAGTATTCTCTTATCCAGTATTCTCTTATCCAGTATTCTCTTATCCAGTATTCGCTTATTCGGTATTATCTTATCCAGTATTATCTTATCCAGTATTCTCTTATCCAGTATTCTCTTATCCAGTATTCTCTTATCCAGTATTCTCTTATCCAGTATTCTCTTATTCAGTATTCTCTTATCCAGTATTCTCTTATCCAGTATTCTCTTATCCAGTATTCTCTTTTATTATCTTATCCAGTATTATCTTATCCAGTATTCTCTTATCCAGTATTCTCTTATCCAGTATTCTCTTTTATTCTCTTATCCAGTATTCTCTTATCCAGTATTCTCTTATCCAGTATTCGCTTATTCGGTATTCTCTTATCCAGTATTATCTTATCCAGTATTCTCTTATCCAGTATTCGCTTATTCGGTATTATCTTATGTTTTTTTGTTTTTTTTTTTGTTATTCGGTATTTCTTATCCAGTATTATCTTATCCAGTATTCTCTTATCCAGTATTCTCTTATCCAGTATTCTCTTATCCAGTATTCTCTTTATCTCTTATCCAGTATTCTCTTATCCAGTATTCTCTTATCCAGTATTCTCTTATCCAGTATTATCTTATCCAGTATTCTCTTATCCAGTATTCTCTTATCCAGTATTCTCTTATCCAGTATTCTCTTATCCAGTATTCTCTTATCCAGTATTCTCTTATCCAGTATTATCTTATCCAGTATTCTCTTATCCAGTATTCTCTTATCCAGTATTCTCTTATCCAGTATTCTCTTATCCAGTATTCTCTTATCCAGTATTCTCTTATCCAGTATTCTCTTATCCAGTATTATCTTATCCAGTATTCTCTTATCCAGTATTCTCTTATCCAGTATTCTCTTATCCAGTATTCTCTTATCCAGTATTCTCTTTTTATCCAGTATTCTCTTATCCATTATTCTCGTATCCAGTATTCTCTTATCCAGTATTATCTTATCCAGTATTCTCTTATCCAGTATTCTCTTATCCAGTATTCTCTTATCCAGTATTCTCTTATACAATATTCTCTTATCCAGTATTCTCTTATCCAGTATTCTCTTATCCAGTATTATCTTATCCAGTATTCTCTTATCCAGTATTATCTTTTTTTTTATCCAGTATTCTCTTATCCAGTATTCTCTTATCCAGTATTCTCTTATCCAGTATTATCTTATCCAGTATTATCTTATCCGTATTCTCTTATCCAGTATTCTCTTATCCAGTATTTTTTTTTCTCTTATCCAGTATTCTCTTATCCAGTATTCTCTTATCCAGTATTCTCTTATCCAGTATTCTCTTATCCAGTATTCTCTTATCCAGTATTATCTTATCCAGTATTCTCTTATCCAGTATTATCTTATCCAGTATTCTCTTATCCAGTATTCTCTTATCCAGTATCCTCTTATCCAATATACTCTTATCCAGTATTCTCTTATCCAGTATTCTCGTATCCAGTATCCTCTTATCCAATATTCTCTTATCCAGTATTCTCTTATCCAGTATCCTCTAATTCAGTATTCTCTTATCCAGTATTCTCTTATCCAGTATTCTCTTATCCAGTAGTCTCTTAGCCAGTATTATCTTAGCCAATAGTCTCTTATCCAGTATTCTCTTAGCCAATAGTCTCTTATCCAGTATTCTCTTAGCCAGTATTATCTTAGCCAGTAGTCTCTTAGCCAGTAGTCTCTTAGCCAGTAGTCTCTTATCCAGTATTCTCTTAGCCAGTATTATCTTAGCCAGTATTATCTTATCCAGTATTCTCTTATCCCGTAGTCTCTTATCCATTATTCTCTTATCCAGTATTATCTTAGCCAGTAGTCTCTTATCCAGTAGTCTCTTAGCCAGTATTATCTTAGCCAGTATTATCTTATCCAGTATTCTCTTAGCCATTATTCTCTTAGCCAGTAGTCTCTTATCCATTATTCTCTTATTCATTATTCTCTTAGCCAGTATTCTCTTAGCCAGCATTCTCTTATCCAATAATATCCTTTCCAGCATTCTCTTAGTCAGTAATATCCGTTCCAGCATTCTCTTAGCCAGTACCCTCTTATCCAGCATTCTCTTATCCGGTATTCTTTTAATACAGTAATATCCTTCCCAGTATGCTCTTAACCAATACTCTCTTATCCAGCATTCTCTTATCCAGCATTCTCTTATTATAGTATCCTTTTTCTGATTCTATTTTATTTAATTTATTTACATTCTATGTACACGTATCTAATCTAAACATTTCATAAATTATATGATAAGAAATTGACATAGAATTTTTTTTGAACTCCACTCTCGCACTCTCGCACTCTCGCACTCTCACTTTCTCACACCAAACACTCACATATCAGCAGGTACAGAAACACTCTCACTACCATACATACATTCATATATAGTATACGCACGTATCAGCAGGTACAGAAACACCCCTCACTACCATACACACATTCATACAGCATACGCACATATCAGCAGGTACAGAAACACTGTCATAACCATACACACATTCTTACAGCATACGCACGTATCAGCAGATACAGAAGCACTCTCGCAACCATACACACATTCTTACAGCATACGCACGTATCAGCAGGTACAGAAGCACTCACATAACCATACACACATTCTTACAGCATACGCACGTATCAGCAGGTACAGAAGCACTCTCAAACCATTCACACATTCTACAGCATACCCACATATCAGCAGGTACAGAAGCACTCTCATAACCATACACACATTCATACAGCATACACACGTATCATCAGATACAGAAGCACTCTCACAACCATACACACATTCATACAGCATTTGCACGTATCAGCAGGTACAGAAGCACTCTCATAACCATACACACATTCTTATAGCATACGCACGTATCAGCAGGTACAGAAGCACTCTCACAACCATACACACATTATTACAACATACCCACGTCTCGTACATGGAGGGTACCCATAGTTTCCATGATCAGACACTATGCATATTTTGCTAGGATTATACACCAAGCAGTGTCGATGGTTAAAAGAGGCAACGTGGAATTTAAATGCCTAGCCTAAGGGCACAATCGTAAGGGCTCCAGCGGGGCTCGAACTCCGGGCCTGAGGCGAACGCGCTACTACTGCGCTATCACGTTTTCATTTAGTATTTCCTTTGTGTCCGTGTTAATCTTGTTAATCACAAGGACCACCGCGATGATTCAACCAACCGGCATGAATACCATTGCCTGTGCCCTGCATTTGAGAACCAATACATCGGCTTACTTGTTTAAACTTTATTTATTTTACAACTATTGCGAAGCAAATTTATAACAACTTATATTAATCACTCTCGCTCGCGCGGTTGAAAGCGTAAATGATGCCATTCGTGTGGGAGGAAACCGGAGTACCCGGAGAAAACCCACATGTCCGATCTGTCGACCACCGTACCATCTCACATACTTCCCGGTCCGAGGATTGAACTCGAGTTGCATTGGTGAGAAGCGAATTATTAAAGTCCGCAGGCGAACTAACCGGTTTGTATTGGTGAGAAGTGAGCGCGCTAACCACAACGCTAATCGCACAGCCGATATACAAACCTATATCCGTATACAATCGGCATACTAATTATGTAAGTCTGTACTTGCTGTACACCTCGCTCATCTTGTCTATCTGACTAGCGAAATTGTTGGAGCAAAATGACTCGAACACAAAATGGATCATATTGATACAGGTGTATGCAATGGGTGTAATGCTACATGCTATGTTATCACGGAAGTACTCCGTATACAGTGGTCTAGTGGTTATCGTCGTTGGTTTCAAATCACTTGGCCCTCAGCTATGTAGGTGTCGAATTCATGCATGTTTAGCTTGTAAAACAACAAATAAATGGCCTATTAAATACATAGTAAAAAGTAAAAACATACAGTGTGTTCATTTGTATTTCTAATCTTGATACCACATCCACTGTGAAGAGGTATTCATATCAAACTGCAAAACAGCAAATATATCCCAAAATTAATGGTTTGGATAGCTAGTGCTCATCTGTGAATAACGGCAATGTGTTTACACACTGTATTCCTCCGCCAAATAATACAGTATACAAACCTTCAGTTGTGTGTGTGTGTTTTACGTTTATTTATCGTCGCTACCGGTTGCCCATATGAGCGACGCCTCCTGAAGAGATTAGTCATTTTAGATTTTGGAGGATAGTGCAATGATACAGACATAGACCCGTTACAGAGTCTCCTCTGGTTCTTTTACGTGCACGGTGTAAAGCACCGACACGAGACCTCGGTTTAACGTTCCATCTGAAAGACTGTTAATTTTATTAGGGTCAGACGGGGCATCGAACCTGCGATCCCTGGATTACCAGTCCAGCGTTTTACCACTGGGCTTCAGTTTACAATAGCCTGAATTCTTATACAACATCTGTTCGACATATCAACTAGTCTGAGGTATTCTCAAGTCACATAATTTATCAAAAAACACAATAACTATACACTGCATGTCATGAAAATGCATTTTTACCAAAAGGAAGAATGAACTACATAAGTTATTGATACTACATACGGATGCACTTCCGCCTACTTACGTATATACAACAGTTAGGAAGCTATCCAGCTTGCTTGTGGAATGTCGTTGGTTTCTACCCGGGTGCCCGTTCGTGCTGGAAGTTATGTGGGTGGCAGGGGTCTTCCTCCAGGAAGCTGGAGAGTCGCCATGTTCTGCTGGTGCGACTTTGAACACTCAAACAAACAAGCAAACTCCTATCAGTAAACAATGCGTTGAATAACTGTATACGCCGCCAAGAAGGAGTACGACTAAGATTAGTATGGTTTCTGATTTTTCACACAAACACACGCACGCACGCACACACTGACATACACCACCAAACAGACATACACAGACATACACACGTACGCACATACAGACAGACAGACAGACACACGCGCACGCACGCACACACATACACACACAGACAGACATACACAGACATGCACAGACAGACACACAGACACACAGACACACAGACACACACATACACACACTTACACACAGACATACACACAGACACACACACGCACGCACGCACGCACACATACCATCTACGAGTTTGGAACAAAAGCTATAACATCTTGATTCTATAAATCATGTTGCATTTCAGAACATGTTCCCAGGTTAACCCGGAAGTACTTCGTGTTAGTACTTCAGAAATTACAGTCAGTGTATACTTCTGATTAATCACAACCATGCATGCAATAACAAGTAGAACGAGAGAAGTTGGAAACAGACATGCAATAGCGGATTATTTCACAAGAGATTTCCTTGCACAGTATGTCGCCCAACTTGATATTGCTGCCAAATCTGTTAAGCTTTGTGTTCTTGTTCATGTATATATGTTGTCTCGCCATTCGGCCCGCTCAGGCTGTCCCCGTAATAATATGATTTAGTTTTGTTTCAGCCCCTATAGTTAGAGTGATAGCCATAACAAGTGTTCACTTCTGGATAGAAGCAACAAACTTACCATGGTAATAGGTAATTACCAGACGATTATTTTAAGATCGAGACCCACTTCCCAAAATTAAGATGGCGGCCAAAATTCAAGATGGCAGCCAAAATGGCCACCAAAACAAAATAAGTGTACAATTTATATGCCCTGTATGATATCCTACGGAAAAAGTGAATCTAAAGCTACAATGATGAAACATTTTATCAGATGAACACTATTAAATGACAGAAATAACATTTCCATTTAATAACAGCAATGAAGTGACAGTTGAAATTCACTGGAAGTACAGTTTTTAGATGATCGTTTTGTCAGTAATACTATAATGTTCAGTTAATAAACATAATGAAGCATTGTTTCAGATTTACTAGTTGAAGAACATTTCAATGCAAACCAGTAACATGTCGATCAGTGGTGCTTCTGAAATTGGGGCGTCTTATATATATTGCACACACCCCTAAACCGTTGTTGAAGGCGGTGCCCATACGTTTCAGATACGACGACTAATACGCCCATACAATACTAGTATTCACATTACCAATGCAGTCAGTCTTGGCAGTAATGTAACAACGTTTGTTCTACAATGGGCTTGATGTGAATGCCAGTTCTGTGAAGTTTGTATGATTTTGGGATTAAGCGTCGCACCAACAGTTTAGGTCATATGGTGACATTCCATTTATATTATTATTATTATTATTATTCATGGAGGCAGACCCGGGTGCCACTCAGAGCAGTATTTCAGTCCTGTGCGGGCGCCCGGGTAGAACAACCGACCGCAAGTCAGCTGGATAGCTTCCTATCATGAAATCATTCGAGACCCCCAGTTTAGTTTTTAAAATAATATTTTCTTGCATTGTTTTCATATGTTTAATCACATTACAAGTATACATATACAATGAAATACGTGGGAAACAATTAGAAATTAAATTAGGATTTATTATTATTGCTGTATACGATTTAATCAGGAAATGCCCAGTGGAATTCGAACTATTAGGGGTGAGGGGCAAGTGACTCGAAGTCAACGACCATAACCACTCGGCCACGGAGACTCCTCGCAGTTCAGTTAGGCATGTTGGTGTACTCACCGATATGAAGAACGAATTAGAATTTCGCACTTTAAACCGTAATCTACCAATCTCCATCGCAACAATATACCTAAAGGAAGTCGTGATAGCGCAGTGGATGCTCGTTCGCTTCAGGTGCGAAAGGTCCGGAGTTCGAGCCCCACTGGAGCCGTTACGATTATGCCCTTAGGCAAGTCATTTAATTTCCACATTGCCTCTTCTCTCTCCCTCGTGGCGATGGATTCCATCAGGAATGAGGTCTCGAGCGTGATCAATATAAGTTGAAATAACTTGTTTCGCAATCGAGCTAAAATAAATGTGTATAAACTAATATACCTAAAGACCACCACAAGAGCTAGTCCATGCGTGTATTGTATATCAATCGGAAGTTATAACTCAGAGGTATCGACAGCATCACCCAAGAGAATATACCGGATACATACCAAGTGCAAATCCGGTCCAAACACCAATAAAACACAACACGTCCTTCATAAGAGGAAATAGCTTAATGGCATACCGTAAAGTGCCGATTGGACACCTTTACAATAATGGTATCTGGTATTCGTTGGTTCAATGTAGCTATTGTAATGTTAATTAGTACATGCTCAGCACATTTATTTCTAAATACAGTAAGTACCATCAATACTTCATAAAAAGGTGTATTTTTTATTATTGGTGGATGGCAAGCAACGTAGATGGGAGATTCCTTGGATGCAATGCGACACGTTATAACAATAGTCATTTTCTACGTTGGTTGCAATTTCTTTTGTTTTTTGTTTTGAGTTTAAAGCCTCACTATCAACTTACTACTATACATATATTATTGGTGGAGGAAGATTCCGTGAGCCCACCTGAGCAGTGTTTTAGGCTCGGGGGAACCACCGACCTTCCGCAAGCCGGTTGGATAGCTTCCTCGTATGAATGAATTCGACACCACAAGTGGGAGTCGAACCTATGGTGGTAAGAGGCAGGTGATTTGAATCAGGACCGTAACACGGCCACGACGGCCCCATATTGTTAATATGCTTTTGTTGTTGTTGTTGTGGTGGTGGTTGTTGTTGTTGTTGTTGGTTGTTGTTGTTGTTGTTGGTTGTTGTTGTTCTTGTTGTTGTTGTTGTTGTTGTTGTTGTTGTGGTGGTGGTGGTGGTGGTGGTGGTGGTGGTGGTGGTGGTGGTGGTGGTGGTGGTGGTTGTTATACACATGTCACAGTAATAAATCATATACTTACTTACATGCTTACTTCAGTTTAAACAGTTACAACGATTGTGAATCCAGTCTTAACAACTTATATTAATCACTCTCGTTGGCGCGGATGAAAGCGTAAATGTGGTCATTCGTGTGGGAGGAAACCGGAGTACCCGGAGAAAACCCACCTGTCCGATCTGGCGACCACCGTACCATCTCACATACTTCCCAGACCGAGGATCGAACCCGGGTTGCATTGGTGAGAAGCGAGTGCGCTAACCACTGTGTAGTCGAACAGCCCGTAATAATGTTTGTAAAAACGGTGAAACCAATAGAAGACTACTACACCTACTAACACTTAAAAAAAAAAGGAGACGACAGACAATACGTCATTGACTTATCTAACATAGTCTTTGAATGTATACTATCACGTCAAGTCTAAATTAAACAGGAAGCTTAATGCATACATTTGAGAGTAAATGCGATATTAATTCATTTGCATGATCGGTTTTGGTAGCAACCCATCTATATGCAAACAGTCCTGCCACTATCGGATGTTTTAAGCTTTCAATCCGATACAAATGTAACTGGCCTGGTGATACGGTACGAGTTGTGTGAATTACTTTGTTATAGAATCTAGTCTAATCCGGAATTGAGTAAGTAATGAGAGACACCTCTAATTTTCTATTACCTCCCTTGGCAGATAAAGTCTGATTTATTCAAATATGTGAATATGTGCTTAGTTAGAATCCTTTGTTTTTACTGTTGTTCCCTAACAATATGTTGCGGTATGATAAATGTGATTTTATCCAATTCGTGTTAATTAACTGATAACAATTTTTTACAATTAAGTACCCATTGTATATATACTGTATGGGATATGTCGATGCAGTGTATAGAGTTTGTGTTGTTTTAGAAATTATGTGACTTAAGCAGACTTCAGACTAGTTGGTGTGTAGAAAAGATATGATATAAAAACCCACTCAATTGCAAACTGAATGCAAGACAGACGGATATGTAGTACAGTGGTAACACGCTGGACTGGTAATCCAGAGATCGCAGGTTCGATCCCCCGTCTGACCCTAATGAAATGAACAGTCTTTCAGATGGGACTTTAAACCGAGGCCTCTTTACATCGTGCACGTAAAAGAACCAGAGGAGACTCTGAAATGGATCTATGTCTGTATCATTGCACTATCCTACAAAAATCTAAAATGACTAATCTCTTCAGGAGGCGTCGCTTATATGGGCAAGCGGTAGCGACGATAAATAAACGTAAACCACACACACAATATTCACATAGTTCTCAAAGGTGTCGCCATTATCCAGCAAGAATGATATGTATAATCTCCTTTACACCGTGCACGTAAAAGAACCAGAGGAGACTCTAGAATGGGTCTCTGTCTGTATCATTGCACTATCCTCCAACAATCTAAAATGACTAATCTCTTCAGGAGGCGTCGCTCATATGGGCAACCGATAGTGACGATAAATAAACGTAAAGCACACATACTGAATGCAGTGTATACTGTCATATTGTGCGGAAGAACACAGTGTGTAAAGGCAGTGTCGTCATTCACATGTACGCAGTGTCGTCATTCACATGTACGCAGTTTCGCCATTGTAAATGTAAATGATCCCAATGAAGTACGTTCATTTGCTGTTTGTCAGTTTGATTTGAATAGCTCTATACATTGGCTGTGGTATCAGAAGAAATGATAGATTGGAAAGACTATGTTTTTACTTTGTATTTAATAGGCAATTTATTTGCTCAATCGATCTCTTTACAATGTTCTCCAGCATAAATAACATACCGTGCTATTCCAATCAAATAGCTGCATAGCAATGAGCGGCATCGATAGCTGTTCTGTTGCCTCTTGTGGAAGATAACGTCCGATTTAAGGTCAGACATTGAGAGATAAGGCCTGATTGGGTATTGGGTTAAGTCACAATGAATTCCATTAGTTTATTTTAGTCCCCCCCCCCCGATGTAAAAGCAAGCTTGCAGATCAATGACACTTGTAGGTTTATTTTAGTCCCCCCCCACCGATGTCAACGCAAGCTTGCAGATCAGTGACCCTTGTAGGCAATGCATGTATACACAATTTACAGCGGTTAATTGATTTAATGGATATGGTTTATACACATTTATTTTAGCTCGATTGCGAAACAAGTTCTTACAAAATCACTCTCGATACCTCATTCCTGATTGAATCCATCGCCATAAGGGAGAGAGAAGAGGCAGCGTGGATCCACTGCGATATCACGACCTCCACTTATGGTATAATACCATTATCTCATACAATTGTAAAAGCAGTGATTTGGAATAAATGAATAGGTAATGTAATGTGGATTTTATTGTTAATAAGTTATTCATATTTTGGTAATAAATTATTACTAATAATGCAGAGTGTCTGTTCCTGTCTGAACTACTATTCCCCCATCCATTTGATCAAGTGCAGACATGTATATCAGATGTCCCCAACAAAAGGACACACATACTGAAAAGACTGTTGTCCTATAATATAATCATACATGTTTAAATAATTAAATTAAGAGTCATCAAAACAAAATATAATTATTCACTACATATGTATATAGGCGCAAGGCAAAGGTAACTATGTTACAAGTGTATCATACACTAGCATCGTGTGCAATGCATACATGCCGTTCTTTCATTATCTCTTTCACCGCCAATGTCGCATAAAAGCGACTTTGTAAAAAAGTAGAGAACCCGATCGGACAGAACAGAACATGCCGTCTGATCAGGCTATATGCTGATTGCTCTTCAGACAGTGGAGCTGAAGCACATGTCCGAATAGCAAACAACATAGATCCTGATCAGACGCGGCGTTACGCCGCGGCTGATCTGGATCTATGTTGTTTGCACATGCTCTGAATTTATTCGGCGCTGAAAGAGTTAAACTGCTCACTTAATGAGCTTTTCAGTTTGACCTCTATCCATGACGAAGTCCAATCCAGTCATACTCAGTATTGAGTGATGTAGGGGGTGCGGGTAGGGGCGAGGCTTACAATCCATAAGATATACCGAAACAATAGTCATGAATTGCATTCTGTCTGATGGTACGGAGTAAATGAAACTATATACATAGTCATCGGACATTTCTGAAACTATATACATAGTCATCGGACATTTCGGAAACTATATACATAGTCATCGGACATTTCTGAAACTATATACATAGTCATCGGACATTTCTGAAACTATATACATAGTCATCGGACATTTCTGAAACTATATACATAGTCATCGGACATTTCGGAAACTATATACATAGTCATCGGACATTTCTGAAACTATATACATAGTCATCGGACATTTCGGAAAACCATGCGGTAACATTATTTCATATGTCTTGGAACGTGGAACAGTTTGTGCTTTATAACTTGGCTAAACCTGTATTTCTTCCCTATGCTGAATTCGCTTCAACGTTTGGCCAAATGTGTTTGTTTTGCAGCTAGTTATTTTCATGCAATTGTGCCGACGAAGCCGGCATGGCATGTATTCACCGTCTCCGTGGCCTAGTGGTTAAGGCGTTCGCCTACAGAGCGGGAGGTCGAAAATTATTCGAACTTCGTCGTGGATTCGTTCTGATATGGCCGGTTGGTGGGCCGCCAGCTAACTAATGCATGGTTACAGATTGCGTCTGGCCAACAACAATATGATTCGGGAAGTACTGATGTTCATAAGAGGTGTCTCATAAGTCAGAAATGATTGATCAGTAGTCCAGTGATAAACATGTTGACTGCCAATTCAGGATCACAGGTTAGATCCCCATCTGGCTTGGAGTCTGGCCTATAAGAATATGATTCGTAAAGTACTGATGTTCATAAAAAAAGATTATTCATAAGTCAGTAATGACTTGCCCTTTCAACAGGGGTGACACTATAATAAACAAACACTTTACTTTTACTTTTGATCAGCTCTGTCAAGGTAGCATATTGATATTGACCTCTAGCTCGGACGAATCGTTATTCGTATAGTTAATTGTGCATAAACTAGACTATATATAGAATTATGTACAACGTTTACAAAATCCATCAAAAGAAATCAATTCAAAGAGCTGCATCCTGTTCATGAGATAAATCGGCAGGGGCCAAAATTGGCATACTGGTATATACTGTGCTGTTTTAAGAATTGTTCTTGGAATTAGGCCATGTGTACTATATACCCTTGCGAGAAACATTATTTGCAGATATTACGGTGATGCTACGTGACAGAAATAAATTCGTGGAAGGCACGTGACATCGTCATTTATTGTGTGTTAATGAACTGGATATAATGTTCTACAATATGATGTAGGTTAAGTTTAAAGCGACATTACATCGCAAAAAGCAAATCAAATGCATTTGTTCACGTATAAATGTATTGCTAATACACATTCTTCCGAATACATTCGAACACTAACAATTGAATCAATAAACAGGGTGTTTGTGGATTGAAAGTATGATTTCATATAACGGTCAACCATGCTCCTGAATTGACGTGTGTTTCTCATCGGATTCAATACTAAACGCGAGATAATGTCGTTTAGAGATACTATAACTAATAAATAAAAATTCTACAAATTACTTATTAGTTGTATTACGCATGAATGTTTACATTATTTTGCTATGTCAACAAACCACGTATACGACGTTTGTTTATTAGTTGAAATAGTCAGTATTTGAGGCACATATTTGGGGGGAAATTATACCATATAATAGGAAATACATTCTGTAGAAATTTGTGTTTTCACTGATGTAGTGTCGCTTTAAGAACCTCGTCAAACGTGAATGACTTGACCATTTGACATTTTCATAAACTTTGCTTATCAATTGTGTGGTACAATTTACACCGAATAAAAGAAAGAAACGTGACATTGCTAGGTCTTGAAAGCATTGCAATTAGAACGTGTTCTTACTCACTGGGTTACCATGTCAACTGGTGCTATCAATTTCCAATGTGTGTCCTAATTTATCTCAAATAGCGGTTACTAGTACCATATACTGACACCAAAAAGAGACTGTGCACTTGTCTTAGAGGTAAACTGTATATCATGTTAGAACATGTATAGGCACATTTGGTATCAAAATGTGCGAAATATTGAGTCAATTGTAAGATGTGAAGGATTATTTTCTTTATATGATAGTAAAATCCATCATTCTAAAATTTGTAGCGAAAAAGTAACGCTCAACAATAAAGTGTACATTTTGTATGGTGTCAGTATGTTATGTTTGGATTGCAGTGTTGCTCTAACGATGACAGCAAGGATTCAACAGTACAAATCGATACACGTACACTTTATCAAATGAAACAACCTCAACATTCAAAACTAAATGAATTTTGATGATGAACAGAATCGTAAATGTTGATTAACTATCAGATAATGGTGAACATTTGAACTTAATCATGTGAATCAAACAGCTGTGTCTCATACAAAGAAATTAACAGACCATATATATAATCAATGTTTCTATTTACAATTCATGTTGTTTTATAATACACAAACCAATTCGTATTCACACCAAGGTAGTTTTGTCCGAAATGGGTCGTATCCGAAATAGGGTTTACAATCAGTATGAGCGCATTATCTGCAAACCGCGAAATAAAATGCATTTATTTATAAACATTTGATATCGAAACAATCTATATTAGTTACAATGTAGTTCATCAATATATACATGTATTTGTACTCGTTGCTTTCTCTCGAACGTGTCTGTTCTGTTCTGTTCTGTTCGTAGCCTCATCCGCCGAAATATCTTCTTTTGTACGTTTATTAATAGTCGCCACCGCATACATGCATTTGGGCGACTGGTTTCTCTACGGTGTTTATGTCGATATCTCTAAGTTGTTTATGTTGACAGCTGTTCTTCGCAGGGTGACAAGTCCTGTTTCCTCTTTCGAATGGGTCCTTTGTAGGGCCACCCTCCTCACGGTTGGTCACCCCGCAGCAGCATTTATGCGGATCTGACAGTTAGACAGCTGGTCGTCGATTGTCGCAAACGAATCAATAGCTACTCATGCGAGCGTGGATGCCACGACCGTTGCCGCTCTCTCAGGTCCGCCGTCTCGTCCATCCGCCGGAGGAGAAAGATCGGAAAATCCAGCGAAGCTAGAAGAGACGGCGGATCTGTCCTGATGTGCCATAGCCGTGGATCGACAGGCTGGCGAGTTTCCCTTCGCAAGATCGACGACCAGAAGATCCCAGAATCCTATGCTGCTGCTGCGGAATGTGCCCCGATCAGGAGATCGACCGGGACCGAAATATCTCCGAATGAAACGTCTTTTATTCGTATTGTTGTCATGTAGTAGTTGTCACACAGGTAGATGTACCATATTTTGAAAACAAACTTACAATTAGCGCTATTAATGGAGCTTCTTTTATGAAATTTAGCATGGAAGTGATAATTGCCGTGATGCGACAGATATGTTGTTTGTTTTTTATACAATTGAAATGCGTAATTTATCAGATGTTTTGACTTTGATGTATTGAAAACATAAATCGTTAAATGTACACAATTGTCTAGATTTGCATAATCTGGGGGATTTTAACACATTGTGTTCTCAGTTGGACCTCAGAGTAAAATCAGTGACTTGTTTAAGCAAACATAAAATCTGTGTTTAGTTTCAGACTGATATATGTATACTGTATAGTTATATGTATTAAAAAGAAGTTGAATTGTCAATGCTTTGAGTCAGTTTTAGAATGTGTTTGAATATTTACCGAAAGCACAATTGTACATAGGACCCCCATTCTTTATAATCTATATTCAAATCAGTATGAGCCACCGACTATAAACTGACTATTCGCGCATTTCCAGACTTCAAAATGTTGAACCTCCCTAGAACAACAACCTCTCTACAACAACCAATATCGATGTATCCGGATGGTGTTTGCTCTAGAGAGGTTTGACTGTATTCAAAAAGGTCAATTCTGCACCGAACGTGAAATTGCACATGCCACCTACAATCTGTAACAGGGAAATTGAAAACCAATATTACTATTAATATTGAAGATCATTAGTGTCAAACTGGAAGATAATTATTATAAAACATTCATTGTCCGAAATATGTAATTGACGGAATTAAGGCTAATTTGTCAGATTAGCGTAGTTGTTAGCGTGCTCGCTTCTCACCAATGCAACACGGGTTCGATCCTCGGACCGGAACGTATGTGAGATGGTACGGTGGTCGCCAGATCGGACAGGTGGGTTTTCTCCGGGTACGCCGGTTTCCTCCCACACGAATGACCACATTTACGCTTTCATCCGCGCCAACGAGAGTGGTTAATATACGTTGTTAAAACTTGCTTCACAATCATTGTAAAATAAATAAAGTTTAAAACAAGGCAAATTCTCACAAAAGATTAACAAATCAATCTGTTCATTTGAACGTTTATTATAAATTCATATGGTAGTAGACATGTTCTAGCTTCTGTTCAGTATGCACAATTTGCATTAACTCCATGATCAAAGAATACAATCCAAATTGGATGCCACCATACAATATGGCTACCATGTAAAACCTGTGTTGAACAAATACGGATATTCTAATGTGTTTTGTAATAATTAGCAAGGCCTTTTGTCATATATTCAAACAACCAGTCGTTGCGGCATTTATTAAGGATTGGTTTGGAACTTCAGATGAAAATTCCGTCATTGAGCATTGTAGATTGTTTAATAATAAGGTCTGCTATGCGAGTTATATCGATGTTATTTCTCCAAACCTTATATTGCTATGCGAGTTATATCGATGTTGTTTCTCCAAACCTTATATTGCTATGCGAGTTATATCGATGTTGTTTCTCCAAACCTTATATTGCTATGAGAGTTATTTCGATGTTGTTCCGCGGAACATTAGGTTGTTATGCGAATCGCTATGGTGTTTTTCTCGCTGTTTTAGGGATCAAAACTGTCCGATATGAAGCCAACACAATATAACTAGACATCAAATACACTATGTAACTGCGGCGATAAATTATACATAGAAGACGAATGTCATTTTATATGTAAATGTTCATGCTTAAGTAATTTGAACATAGTTACATACATTCTTACACAACATGGATGTGTTTAAAGTTAACGGGGATGTAGTTCATACCCCAATGGAAACTACTAACTGGCGATTCATACCTTAAATACATGACCAGTAATGATGACAATATATTCTACACTTTTCGACGCTGTACTATATACAAGTATTGTTAATAAACATGTTTTCTGTACGGATCTGTAGTCCAGTGGTAACACGCTGGACTGGTAATCCAGGGATCGCAGGTTCGATCCCCCGTCTGACCCTAATAAAATTAACAGTCTTTCAGATGGGACGTTAAACCGAGGTCTCGTGTCGGTGCTTTACACTGTGCACGTAAAAGAACCAGAGGAGACTCTGGATGGGTCTCTGTCTGTATCATTGCACTATCCTCCAAAAATCTAAAATGACTAATCTCTTTAGGAGGCGTCGCTCATATGGGCAACCGGTAGCGACGATAAATAAGCGTAAAACACACACACACATGTGTTCTGTTGTGTTCTAATTCAATGTGCATGCAGTACAATACACCCGGCATTAGCAAAAATTGTATCGGATGCAATATTAATACTTGTCTATCCATTTTAATCGCCTTTGATCTCTTGTGTTTGTACTCCTATTCAATAAACCATTCCCCTACTACTAGTATGGCCAATGTTACATCCAGATGAAAGACCAGATTCCAATCAACAATACACCTACTATACGGTCAATGGTATCACTAGAATGGAAGTCCAGCGGTCATTTATCATGGTGTCACTTATGCATGATTTATTTATTGTTGTAGATTCAAAATTGTCTCTGGTTGACATACAATTGGCTGACATTCGATAAGTCATGTTGGCAACATGTCACTGCGCCGATGATATATTGGACTGGTAATCCAATTTTCTTACGTGTCTTTCTATTCACGTACTGCAATTTGTAACTACTTATTTACTGTCATGTTTTGGTTCTATATTGCACTTACCTAAATCACATTGTGTGTTTCTGGGAATGTAATTTAGAATTGGGTTCACATTAAATGAATTTGCATGGTCGTAAAAAACTGTTAATTCGGTCAGAAAAACCGTAGTATTTCGTAATAAACAATCGCATAGACAATTGATTTATACAAATTGATTTTTAGCTCGATTGCGAAACAAGTTGTTACAACTTATATTAATCACTCTCGAGACCTCATTTCTAATGGAATCACCATGAGGGAGACAAAAAAACCAGAGGAGACTCTGGAATGGGTCTCTGTCTGTATCATTGCACTATCCTATAAAAATCTAAAATTACTAATCTCTTCAGGAGGCGTCGTTCATATGGGCAACCGGTAGCGACGCTAAATAAACGTAAAAACACACACCTGTCTATTAAAAAACCTGAGATGTAAAGTAAGCACTAATGCGCATAGATACGAACACCTTAATAAACGTATTATCAGCTCCAATTAGGTCAATGGTTCATCAATATTTAATTAGGTCAATGGTTCATCAATATTTAATTAGGTCAATGGTTCATCAATATTTAGCTATGTCATTGGTTCATCAATATTTAATTAGGTCAATAGTTCATCAATATTTACTTAGGTCAATGATTCATCAATATTTAATTAGGTCAATGGTTCATCAATATTTAATTAGGTCAATGGTTCATCAATATTTAATTAGGTCATTGGTTCATCAATATTTAATTAGGTCAATGGTTCATCAATATTTAATTATGTCAATGGTTCATCAATATTTAATTAGGTCAATGGTTCATCAATATTTAATTAGGTCAATGGTTCATCAATATTTAATTAGGTCAATAGTTCATCAATATTTAATTAGGCCAATGGTTCATCAATATTTAATTAGGTTAATGGTTCATCAATATTTAATTAGGTCAATAGTTCATCAATATTTAATTAGGCCAATGGTTCATCAATATTTAATTAGGTCAATGGTTCATCAATATTTAATTAGGTCAATAGTTCATCAATGTTTAATTAGGCCAATGGTTCATCAATATTTAATTAGGTTAATGGTTCATCAATATTTACATAAAGTAAACGTAACATAAGTGACGTCTTCGTAAAATATCATGGCAGGTTTTGGCACATATACGAACTAATAATGGGTTGCTGAACAAAATGACAAATTGTTCATTGTAAAGAATTACTACAAATATTGGTTGCTTTGCTATATAGTGTGTTCCTTGTATCACGCTACATATACCAATTCAAAATAGCATGGCGGGCATCCTCTAAGCCAATACAAAATGAACATTGGATATTTTAGAGTCATACTACATTACGTATGTGGAGAGGAACTAAGTCCCCGCGAGGGGTTTGACATTAAAGGAACAAACAAACAAACAAACAAGGAACAACTAAATAGTTGAGCTGTAAAATATTGCACTAATGTCTAAACTAGCTCAGCTTATTAATTGAATTAAATTCGATTTCAACTTAACTTGTAGCTATGCTATGATTGAGTACGTATCTCGAAGTCGTGGGTTATTGGCACTGTATAATGTAACTATTAGTTTATACAAATTTATTTTAGCTCGATTGCGAAACAAGTTCTTATAACTTATATTAATCACTCTCGAGACCTCATTCCTGGTGGAATACATCGCCACGCGGGAGAGAGTAGAGGCAACGTGGAATTTAAATGCCGTGCCTACGGTCACAATCGTAACGGCTCCAGTGGGGCTCGAACTCGAAATGTAACTATCAGTGTGCTGGGATTGTTTATTGGGGGGGGGGTGCTAAAGTCGCACGAAATGATTGGGTCATATGGCGGCTCTTCCGCTATGTTTGATTTAGGCAATCACCGTGGTGCCCCTCCGAACAGTATTTCATGCACGGACAGGCGCCATGGTAGAACCACCGACCGTTCTTAAACCAGCTGTATAGCGTTCTCACTTGAAAGAATCCGACACCCACAGTGTCATTCGAACATACAGCAGTGAGGAACGAGTGATTGCAAATCAACGATCTGTCCGAATAGCGCTGTGGTTAGCGCGCTCGCCTCTCACCAATGTAACCCAGGTTCGATCCTCGGACCGGAAAGTATGTGAGATGATACGGTGATCACCAGATCGGACAGGTGGGAGTTTTACCGGGTACTCCAGTTTCCTCCCACAATAAGGACCACATTTACGCTTTCATGCGCGTCAACGAGAGTGATTAATATCAGTTGTTAGAACTTGTTTCGTAATCGTTGTAACATAAATAATAACGTTTAAGCGACCTTACCCACTCGGTCTCTGAGAACCTTGGAACTAGTAGTAAAATAAGAATGAAATAAGAACTGTCCAGTGTGAACCAGTCTGATACTGGTCATACTAATAATGACAGTATATATCGTGGAAGTCGTGATAGCGCAGTGGATGCGCGTTCGCTTCAGGTGCGAAATGTCCGGAGTTCGAGCCCCACTGGAGCCGTTACGATTGTGCGCTTAGGCAAGGCATTTAAATTCCACATTGCCTCTTCTCTCCTTCATGGCGATGGATTCCATCAGGAATGAGGTCTCGAGAGTGATTAATATAAGTTGAAAGAACTTGTTTCGCAATCGAGCTAAAATAAATTTGTATAAACTAAAGGAAGTATATTACATTAATTCCAGAAAATAATGTCTACTGTATATGCCCTAAGCACTGCATAGAACATACGAGAATGTAACTTGATTCACGGCTACATATGCATTTCATACCGTAGAGAACTGTGTTCTCCATAGTGCGTGGCCATGTGCAACGTCTGCAGTCTCGCCAGACGAAGCAGAAGCAAATAGTACGTCACTTCGGCTGCGTTAGGCCAGACCTTCAAGACACCAATCGTTCAGAGTGTGTGTCGTCTGCCATTGGTTGTCTGGAGAAGTTATGATAATTGCATGTAATCGTTTGCTTGAGTGATTACACGTAACCTTGTACAATTAGTATGGTGTATTCTTAATGCGTTTCCTCTATAGCCAGGAAATGCTAACCACTCTGGCCAATTTATCTGTCAAGAAACTAAGCTTATTATTTACCCGAAAGTTCGATTACTTCATAGTGAATGCAGATTGCGCGTAATCTTTGTTCTGGTAGGAACAGCAGCCGGCACGATTGCAGACGTCTGTAACTGTGAGCACGCTGCATGTTGTCGAGGGATGTATGTACGTAACTGTCTTATTTGAATACGCATCCAATAAATATCCCTGCACGTGATATTTCTAGGATTAGGTACCAACATTCTCTCCTTAAAGTGTCAATATACGTGTTTGTCTTCGTGCTAAACCTCAATATATGAACAGAAAAGAACAGGAAAAAAATATATGTATTTAATTTAAACTTAATTTATTTTACAACGATTGCGAAACAAGTTTTAACAACTTATATTAATCACTCTCGTTGGCGCGGATGAAAGCGTAAATGTGGTCATTCGTGTGGGAGGAAACCGGAGTACCCGAAGAAAACCCACATCTCCGATCTGGCGACCACCGTACAACTCACATACTTCGTGGTCCGAGGGTCGAACCAGGGTTTCATTGGGGAGAAGCGAGCGCTAACTATATATATATAGTGACATCAAAAAGAAACGGTGCACGTGCCTATATCCTTTTAGAAATGAACAAATATAGGACGTCTACGCGCTTAAATGTTGGGTAAATTAGTGCAATGTGTGACGAATTCTTTTCTTAACTCATAATAATAATATCTATAATTCTAAAATTTCCAACGAAAAAGTAACGCTCATTATAAAAGTGTACATTTATTTTTATGGTGTGTATATATATATATTATTCTTGTAGAACTGTTCATAATCTTTAAACATATTCACGAGGTCAATTTTAAATAACACATAGCAAACATGTTAATATTGATTAACCCTTTCAACACCAAGTAACTGACATGGATTGGTCCATGATATTTTTAGACCAATAAATTAATAACAAAATTACATTTGGATCAGTTCATTTATCAAAATGGGTAAAAAATAGTTATATTACTTGAAAAAAGTGCAGATCCTGATGAGACGGCTCGTCACGAGCCGGCTCATCTGGATCTACACTTTTTTGTAAGCCAATTTAGAGGTCTGTGGTGTTGAAAGGGTTAAGGGTACTAATGTGTTTGTCAGTATTACAATATGATGCAGCACCTGTAATAAGCTTAGCAGCTTCATGTTGACCGGATTCGACGTCGGTCTTGTCTTCATGTGTACAGTTTTCCAAAAAATATCAGTGTTCTCTGGAATTAGATATGATCATGTCCACTTGCCATCCTTTGCGAAGGAGAGATATTACGATGTGTGTGGTTACTGGCTTGTGGGATAGGATTGCCTCGTGTTACTGGCTTGTGGAATATGATTGTCTCGTGCTACTGGCTTGTGGGATAGGATTGGCTCGTGTTACTGGCTTGTGTGATAGGATTGTCTCGTGTTACTGACGTGTGGGATAGGATTGTCTCGTGTTACTGACGTGTGGGATAGGATTGTCTCGTGTTACTGACGTGTGGGATAGGATTGTCTCGTGTTACTGACGTGTGGGATAGGATTGTCTCGTGTTACTGACGTGTGGGATAGGATTGTCTCGTGTTACTGACGTGTGGATAGGATTGTCTCGTGTATTGGATTGTGGGATAGGATTGTCTCGTGTGACGTGTGGGATAGGATTGTCTCGTGTTACTGGCTTGTGGGATAGGATTGTCTCGTGTTACTGACTTGTGGGATAGGATTGTCTCGTGTTACTGACTTGTGGGATAGGATTGTCTCGTGTTACTGGCTTGTGGGATAGGATTGTCTCGTGTTACTGGCTTGTGGGATAGGATTGTCTCGTGTTATTGACTTGTGGGGATAGGATTGTCTCGTGTTATTGACTTGTGGGATAGATTGTCTCGTGTTACTGATGGGATAGGGATGTCCGTGTTATGACGTGTGGGTAGGATTGTATCGTGTTACTGACGTGTGGGATATGATTATCTCGTTGCTACTGAAGTGTGGGATAGGATTGTCTGGTGTTACTGACGTGTGTGGGATAGGATGTTCTCGTGTTATGACGTGTGGGATAGGATTGTCTCGTGTATGACGTGTGGGATAGATTATCTGTGCTACTGACGTGTGGGATAGGATTGTCTCGTGTTACGGATTGTGGGATAGGATTGTCTCGTGTTACTGACGTGTGGGATAGGATTGTCTCGTGTGACGTGTGGGATAGGATTGTCTCGTGTTGGTTTGGGTGGTTGTTGTGTTACTGGCTTGTGGGATAGGATTGTCTCGTGTTACTGACTTGTGGGATAGGATTGTCTCGTGTTACTGACTTGTGGGATAGGATTGTCTCGTGTTACTGGCTTGTGGGATAGGATTGTCTCGTGTTACTGGCTTGTGGGATAGGATTATGGGGAGGAATACCTCATGCTTAGTATGCTTAGCGTTGTTGGTGTTTATTGTTACGTTGTTGTGTGTCCGTTCGTTCACGCTATACCGTGCTACCGTTAGTTTATACAAATTTATTTTAGCTCGATTGCGAAACAAGCTATTTCAACTTATATAAATCACTCTCGAGACCTCATTCCTGATGGAATCCATCGCCACGAGGGAGTGAGAAGAGGCAACGTGGAATTTAAATGCCTTGCATAAGGGCACAATCCTAACGGCTCCAGCGGGGCTCGAACTCCGTTCTACCGTTCATCTAACGAACATCACCAGGACTAATGTTTACAGTTCTATTAAGAATACCGTCTGGTGTTGCGTGTATTATTGAGTCAGCGATGCAGTCTGCAGTATCATTAAGAGTAGCAATATTATCAAAGAATACCGTCTGGTGTTGCGTGTATTATTGAGTCAGCGATGCAGTCTGCAGTATCATTAAGAGTAGCAAT
>JABXNX010003637.1:0-25144 GCA_014843695.1 Archivesica marissinica | reverse complement strand
TGTCGAGGACATAGCCCGTGTTATCTCACAGGCTGCAAGACGTTTGGTTAACGGACCGGGCGACCAGCGTATTGTGCAACCGGTGAGATGTCTGTCGAGGACATAGCCCGTGTTATCTCACAGGCTGCAAGACGTTTGGTTAACGGACCGGGCGACCAGCGTATTGTGCAACCGGTGAGATGACTGTCGAGGACATAGCCCGTGTTATCTCACAGGCTGCAAGACGTTTGGTTAACGGACCGGGCGACCAGCGTTTTGTGCAACCGGTGAGATGTCTGTCGAGGACATAGCCCGTGTTATCTCACAGGCTGCAAGACGTTTGGTTAACGGACCGGGCGACCAGCGTATTGTGCAACCGGTGAGATGTCTGTCGAGGACATAGCCCGTGTTATCTCACAGGCTGCAAGACGTTTGGTTAACGGACCGGGCGACCAGCGTATTGTGCAACCGGTGAGATGTCTGTCGAGGACATAGCCCGTGTTATCTCACAGGCTGCAAGACGTTTGGTAGCGCTGGAGCCGCTAGGTTTTCTCCCGACGCCATTGTTTCTCTTAAGCAACTATCATATTAATTAACTCCTTGATTCAAATACACGTACATAATTATTCATTAATATATAAGCACATACATATTACTGCCCCCATGAAAGATATTATTTCAACATTGACCCACATTAGTAAATTAAAAAATATGTTGTCATGTTGTTACTGTATACATGTAACCTGACTTGGAAATAAAAAGTAAGTGTTGTTGTTGTTGTTGTTGTTACTTTCACGATGTAAAGCACCGACAGGATACCGCGGTTTAAAGTCCCACGCGAAAGACTGTTAATTGTGTTAGGGTCAGACGGGGGGGGGGATACACATAGACTCTGTGAGGATGTTCTGAATCTAGATAATCAAATTCTATATTTATTTTCGGATAAAAAATCAAAATATTTTTTCATCTCAAAGTTATGCTTGAAAATACAATAATATTATGTCTGTAGAAGACAATTATTAATATCTGAATAAAATTTTTGTAAATATGTATAAATAATAATTTTGCTCTATATGAACACATGAACACAGACTTTAATGTGCGTGTATGGTTTAATGGCATAACGCCCTTTATTTAATTTATTTTTTTCTAAACTTTTCTCTCTCTTTTTATTAAATTGTTTTCAACAATCATGTACAAGAACAGTTGTTTACAATATACAATATGTACAAACTAAATGCAATCAAATACACATAGCATGAGTTTATAGATAATCGTGATGTTAACAAACATCTGTCAGACTGACTGGATAAATGAGGTTTAAATATTATTATTCATTACAGATTGAACATCATTTTCAAAAAACAATGATGTTTTGTTAAAAGAAATATACTGTGTATAGAATGTAGCGTAACAGTAATCACTTAGAATTGTTCTATGAAGCACTTCAAAAAGTTAAGCTTTTTCTTTTTGAAGAGTAAAATGTTCTTTCACAGTTATCAACTCGTACAAGAAAATTGGAAAAATATTCACATTTCCATGCATTTTATTTCGTAATAACTGGAATTTTCGGTATTGCATCCGATCACAATTGACTTAAGATTGCAAATTTCTTTAATATTTATTCCCAATACTATAAAATTATTGATGATTCTATTCCAAAAATCTGAAACAAGAATGCAATGAACAAAGATATGTTCCATATTGTGAACGTCGTTGCATATATTGCAATTTGGATTGGGTTTGAGCCTCCACCTATATAGATGCTGTCCTGTAGGTTTGTCCTGTAGGATTGGGTTTGAGTCTCCATCTATATATATTCTGTCCTGTAGGTTTGTCCTGTAGGATTGGGTTTGAGCCTCCACCTATATAGATACTGTCCTGTAGGTTTGTCCTGTAGGCTTGGGTTTGAGTCTCCACCTATATAGTTTCTGTCCTGAAGGATTGGGTTTGAGTCTCCACCTATATAGATTATATCCTGTAGGATTGGGTTTGAGTCTCCACCTATATATATTCTGTCCTGTAGGATTGTCCTGCGGGATTGGGTTTGAGTCTCCACCTATATATATTCTGTCCTGTAGGTTTGTCCTGTATGATTGGGTTTGAGTCTCCACCTATGTAGATTCTGTCCTGTAGGTTTGTCGTGTATGATTGGGTTTGAGTCTCCACCTATATAGATTATGTTATGTAGGTTTGGGTTTGAGCCTCCACCTATATAGATTCTGTCCTGTAGGTTTGGGTTTGAGTCTCCACCTATATAGATTATGTCCTGTAGGTTTGCCCTGTAGGTTTGAGTTTGAGTCTCCACCTATATAGATTCTGTCCTGTAGGATTGGGTTTGAGTCTCCACCTATATATATGCTGTCCTGTAGGTTTGTCCTGTAGGCTTGGGTTTGAGTCTCCACCTATATAGTTTCTGTCCTGAAGGATTGGGTTTGAGTCTCCACCTATATAGATTATGTCCTGTAGGATTGGGTTTGAGTCTCCACCTATATATATTCTGTCCTGTAGGATTGTCCTGTAGGATTGGGTTTGAGTCTCCACCTATATATATTCTGTCCTGTAGGTTTGTCCTGTATGATTGGGTTTGAGTATCCACCTATATAGATTCTGTCCTGTAGGTTTGTCGTGTAGGATTGGGTTTGAGTCTCCACCTATATAGATTATGTCATGTAGGTTTGGGTTTGAGTCTCCACCTATATAGATTCTGTCCTGTAGGTTTGGGTTTGAGTCTCCACCTATATATATGCTGTCATGTAGGTTTGTCCTATAGGATTGGGTTTGAGTCTCCACCTATATAGATTCTGTCCTGTAAGTTTGGGTTTGAGTCTCCACCTATATAGATTCTGTCCTGTAGGATTGGGTTTGAGTCTCCACCTATATAGATTATGTCCTGTAGGTTTGCCCTGTAGGTTTGAGTTTGAGTCTCCACCTATATAGATTCTGTCCTGTATGATTGGGTTTGAGCCTCCACCTATATATATGCTGTCATGTAGGTTTGTCCTATAGGATTTGGTTTGAGTCTCCACCTATATAGATTATGTCCTGTAAGTTTGGGTTTGAGTCTCCACCTATATAGATTCTGTCCTGTAGGATTGGGTTTGAGTCTCCACCTATATAGATTCTGTCCTGTAGGATTGGGTTTAAGTCTCCACCTATATATATTCTGTCCTGTAGGTTTGGGTTTGAGTCTCCACCTATATAGATTCTGTCCTGTAGGATTGGGTTTGAGTCTCCACCTATATATATTCTGTCCTGTAGGTTTGGGTTTGAGTCTCCACCTATATAGATTCTGACCTGTAGGATTGGGTTTGAGTCTCCACCTATATATATTATGTCCTGTAGGTTTGGGTTTGAGTCTCCACCTATATAGAGTATGTCCTGTAGGATTGGGTTTGAGTCTCCACCAATATAGATTCTGTCCTGTAGTATTGTCCTGCAGGATTGGGTTTGAGTCTCCACCTACATAGATTCTGTCTTGTAGGTTTGTCCTGTAGGATTGCGTTTGAGTCTCCACCTATATAGATTATGTCCTGTAGGATTGGGTTTGAGTCTCCACCTATATAGATTCAGTCCTGTAGGATTGTCCTGCAGGCTTGGGTTTGAGTCTCCACCTAAATAGATTCTGCCCTGTAGGTTTGTCCTGTAGGATTGGGTTTGAGTCTCCTCCTATATAGATTATGTCCTGTAGGCTTGTTGTGTAGGATTGGGTTTGAGTTTCCACCTATATAGATTATGTCCTGTAGGTTTGTCCTGTAGGATTTGGTTTGAGTCTCCACCTATATATATTCTGTCCTGTATGTTTGGGTTTGATTCTCCACCTATATAGATGCTGTCCTGTAGGATTGGGTTTGAGTCTCCACCTATATAGATTATGTCCTGTAGGTTTTGGTTTGAGCCTCCACCTATATATATTCTGTCCTGTAGGTTTGGGTTTGAGTCTCCACCTGTATAGATTATGTTCTGTAGGTTTGCCCTGTAGATTTGAGTTTTAGTCTCCACCTATATAGATTATGTCCTGTAGGATTGGGTTTGAGTCTCCACCTATATAGGTTCTGTCCTGTAGGTTTGTCCTGTATGATTGGGTTTGAGTCTCCACCTAAATAAATTCTGTAATGTAGGCTTGTTGTGTAGGATTGGGTTTGAGTCTCCACCTATATAGATTATGTCCTGTAGGTTTGTCCTGTTGGATTGGGTTTGAGTCTCCACCTATATAGAATCTGTCCAGTAGGTTTGTCCTGTAGGATTGGGTTTGAGCCTCCACCTATATATATGCTGTCCTGTAGGTTTGTCCTGTAGGATTGGGTTTGAGTCTCCACCTATTTATATTCTGTCCTGTAGGTTTGGGTTTGATTCTCCACCTATATAGATTCTGTCCTGTAGGATTGGGTTTGAGTCTCCACCTATATAGATTCTGTCCTGTAGGATTGGGTTTGAGTCTCCACCTATATATATGCTGTCCTGTAGGTTTGTCCTGTAGGATTGGGTTTGAGTCACCACCTATATAGATTCTGTCCTGTATGATTGGATTTGAGCCTCCACCTATATATATGCTGTCCTGTAGGTTTGTCCTGTAGGATTGGGTTTGAGTCTCCACCTATATAGATTCTGTCCTGTAGGTTTGGGTTTGAGTCTCCACCTATATAGATTATGTCCTGTAGAATTGGATTTGAATCTCCACCTATATAGATTCTGTCCTGTAGGATTGGGTTTGAGTCTCCACCTATATATATTCTGTCTTGTAGGTTTGGGTTTGAGTCTCCACCTATATAGATGCTGTCCTGTAGGATTGGGTTTGAGTATCCACCTATATATATTATGTTATGTAGGTTTGGGTTTGAGTCTACACCTATATAGATTCTGTCCTGTAGGATTGGGTTTGAGTCTCCACCTATATAGATTCTGTCCTGTAGTATTGTCCTGCTGGATTGGGTTTGAGTCTCCACCTACATAGATTCTGTCCTGTAGGTTTGTCCTGTAGGATTGCGTTTGAGTCTCCACCTATATAGATTCTGTCCTGTAGGATTGTCCTGCATGATTGGGTTTGAGTCTCCACCTAAATAGATTCTGTAATGTAGGCTTGTTGTGTAGGATTGGGTTTGAGTCTCCACCTATATAGATTATGTCCTGTAGGTTTGTCCTGTTGGATTGGGTTTGAATCTCCACCTATATAGATTCGGTCCTGGAGGTTTGGGTTTGAGTCTCCACATATATAGATTCTGTCCTGTAGGTTTGTCCTGTAGGATTGGGTTTGTGTCTCCACCTATATATATTCTGTCCTGTAGGTTTGGGTTTGATTCTCCACCTATATAGATGTTGTCCTGTAGGATTGGGTTTGTGTCTCCACCTATATAGATTTTGTCCTGTAGGATTGGGTTTGAGTCTCCACCTATATAGATTCTGTCCTGTAGGATTGTGTTTGAGTCTCGACCTATATATATTCTGTCCTGTATGTTTGGGTTTGAGTCTCCACCTATGTATATTCTGTCCTGTAGGTTTGTCCTGTAGGATTGGGTTTGAGTCTCCACCTATATAGTTTATGTCCTGTAGGATTTAGTTTGAGTCTCCACCTATATAGATTCTGTCATGTAGGATTGGGTTTGAATCTCCACCTATATATATTCTGTCCTGTAGGTTTGGGTTTGAGTCTCCACCTATATAGATTCTGTCCAGTAGGAATGGGTTTGAGTCTCCACCTATATATATTCTGTCCTGTAGGTTTGGGTTTGAGTCTCCACCTATATGGATTCTGTCCTGTAGGATTGGGTTTGAGTCTCCACCTATATAGATTATGTACTGTAGGATTGTCCTGCAGGATTGGGTTTGAGTCTCCACCTATATAGATTCTGTCCTGTAGGATTGTCCTGCAGGATTGGGTTTGAGTCTCCACCTATATAGATTCTGTCCTGTAGGATTGGGTTTGAGTCTCCACCTATATAGATTCTGTCCCGTAGGTTTGTCCTGTAGGATTGTGTTTGAGTCTCCACCTATATAGATTCTGTCCCGTAGGTTTGTCCTGTATGATTGGGTTTGAGTCTCCACCTAAATAGATTCTGTAATGTAGGCTTGTTGTGTAGGATTGGGTTTGAGTCTCCACCTATATAGATTATGTCCTGTAGGTTTGTCCTGTTGGATTGGGTTTGAGTCTCCACCTATATAGAATCTGTCCAGTAGGTTTGTCCTGTAGGATTGGGTTTGAGCCTCCACCTATATATATGCTGTCCTGTATGTTTGTCCTGTAGGATTGGGTTTGAGTCTCCACCTATTTATATTCTGTCCTGTAGGTTTGGGTTTGATTCTCCACCTATATAGATTCTGTCCTGTAGGATTGGGTTTGAGTCTCCACCTATATAGATTCTGTCCTGTAGGATTGGGTTTGAGTCTCCACCTATATATATGCTGTCCTGTAGGTTTGTCCTGTAGGATTGGGTTTGAGTCACCACCTATATAGATTCTGTCCTGTATGATTGGATTTGAGCCTCCACCTATATATATGCTGTCCTGTAGGTTTGTCCTGTAGGATTGGGTTTGAGTCTCCACCTATATAGATTCTGTCCTGTAGGTTTGGGTTTGAGTCTCCACCTATATAGATTATGTCCTGTAGAATTGGATTTGAATCTCCACCTATATAGATTCTGTCCTGTAGGATTGGGTTTGAGTCTCCACCTATATATATTCTGTCTTGTAGGTTTGGGTTTGAGTCTCCACCTATATAGATGCTGTCCTGTAGGATTGGGTTTGAGTATCCACCTATATATATTATGTTATGTAGGTTTGGGTTTGAGTCTACACCTATATAGATTCTGTCCTGTAGGATTGGGTTTGAGTCTCCACCTATATAGATTCTGTCCTGTAGTATTGTCCTGCAGGATTGGGTTTGAGTCTCCACCTACATAGATTCTGTCCTGTAGGTTTGTCCTGTAGGATTGCGTTTGAGTCTCCACCTATATAGATTCTGTCCTGTAGGATTGTCCTGCATGATTGGGTTTGAGTCTCCACCTAAATAGATTCTGTAATGTAGGCTTGTTGTGTAGGATTGGGTTTGAGTCTCCACCTATATAGATTATGTCCTGTAGGTTTGTCCTGTTGGATTGGGTTTGAATCTCCACCTATATAGATTCGGTCCTGGAGGTTTGGGTTTGAGTCTCCACATATATAGATTCTGTCCTGTAGGTTTGTCCTGTAGGATTGGGTTTGTGTCTCCACCTATATATATTCTGTCCTGTAGGTTTGGGTTTGATTCTCCACCTATATAGATGTTGTCCTGTAGGATTGGGTTTGTGTCTCCACCTATATAGATTTTGTCCTGTAGGATTGGGTTTGAGTCTCCACCTATATAGATTCTGTCCTGTAGGATTGTGTTTGAGTCTCGACCTATATATATTCTGTCCTGTATGTTTGGGTTTGAGTCTCCACCTATTTTTTGTTGTGTTTGTTCCACCTATATAGATTCTGTCCTGTAGGAATGGGTTTGAGTCTCCACCTATATATATTCTGTCCTGTAGGTTTGGGTTTGAGTCTCCACCTATATGGATTCTGTCCTGTAGGATTGGGTTTGAGTCTCCACCTATATAGATTATGTACTGTAGGATTGTCCTGCATGATTGGGTTTGAGTCTCCACCTATATAGATTCTGTCCTGTAGGATTGTCCTGCAGGATTGGGTTTGAGTCTCCACCTATATAGATTCTGTCCTGTAGGATTGGGTTTGAGTCTCCACCTATATAGATTCTGTCCCGTAGGTTTGTCCTGTAGGATTGTGTTTGAGTCTCCACCTATATAGATTCTGTCCCGTAGGTTTGTCCTGTAGGATTGTGTTTGAGTCTCCACCTATATATATTCTGTTCTGTAGGATTGTCCTGTATGATTGGGTTTGAATCTCCACCTATATAGATTATGTCCTGTAGGTTTGTCCTGTAGGTTTGGGTTTGAGCCTCCACCTATATAGATTATGTCCTGTAGATTTGGGTTTGAGCCTCCACCTATATAGATTATGTCCTGTAGATTTGGGTTTGAGTCTCCACCTATATAGATTCTGTCCTGTAGGATTGGGTTTGAGTCTCCACCTATATATATTCTGTCCTGTAGGATTGGGTTTGTGTCTCCACCTATATAGAGTATGTCCTGTAGGATTGGGTTTCAGTCTCCACCTATATAGATTATGTCCTGTAGGATTGGGTTTGAGTCTCCACCTATATAGATTCTGTCCTGCAGGATTGGGTTTGAGTCTCTACCTATATAGATTCTGTCCTGTAGGTTTGTCCTGTAGGATTGGGTTTGAGTCTCCACCTATATAGATTCTGTCCTGTAGGCTTGTTGTGTAGGATTGGGTTTGAGTCTCCACCTATATAGATACTATCCAGTAGAATTGGGTTTGAGTCTCCACCTATATATATTCTGTCCTGTAGGTTTGGGTTTGAGTCTCCACCTATATAGATTATGTCCTGTAGGATTGGATTAGAATCTCCACCTATATAGATTCTGTCCTGTAGGATTGGGTTTGAGTCTCCACCTATATATATTATGTCCTGTAGGTTTGGGTTTGAGTCTCCACCTATATAGATTCTGTCCTGTAGGATTGGGTTTGAGTCTCCACCTATATATATTATGTCCTGTAGGTTTGGGTTTGAGTCTCCACCTATATAGATTCTGTCCTGTAGGATGGGTTTGAGTCTCCTTATATAGATTCTGTCCTGTAGTATTGTCCTGCAGGATTGGGTTTGAGTCTCCACCTACATAGATTATGTCCTGTAGGTTTGTCCTGTAGGATTGCGTTTGAGTCTCCACCTATATAGATTATGTCCTGTAGGATTGGGTTTGAGTCTCCACCTATATAGATTCTGTCCTGTAGGATTGTCCTGCAGGATTGGGTTTGAGTCTCCACCTAAATAGATTCTGCCCTGTAGGTTTTTCCTGTAGGATTGGGTTTGAGTCTCCACCTATATAGATTCTGTCCTGTAGGCTTGTTGTGTAGGATTGGGTTTGAGTCTCCACCTATATAGATTATGTCCTGTAGGATTGGGTTTGAGTCTCCAGCTATATAGATTATGTCCTGTAGGTTTGGGTTTGAGTCTCCACCTACATATATTATGTCCTGTAGGTTTGGGTTTGAGTCTCACCAATATAGATTATGTCCTGTTGGATTGGGTTTGAGTCTCCACCTATATAGATTCTGTCCTGTAGGATTGGGTTTGAGTCTCCACCTAAATAGATTCTGTCCCGTAGGTTTGTCCTGTAGGATTGTGTTTGAGTCTCCACCTATATATATTCTGTTCTGTAGGATTGTCCTGTATGATTGGGTTTGAATCTCCACCTATATAGATTATGTCCTGTAGGTTTGTCCTGTAGGTTTGGGTTTGAGCCTCCACCTATATAGATTATGTCCTGTAGATTTGGGTTTGAGCCTCCACCTATATAGATTATGTCCTGTAGATTTGGGTTTGAGTCTCCACCTATATAGATTCTGTCCTGTAGGATTGGGTTTGAGTCTCCACCTATATATATTCTGTCCTGTAGGATTGGGTTTGTGTCTCCACCTATATAGAGTATGTCCTGTAGGATTGGGTTTCAGTCTCCACCTATATAGATTATGTCCTGTAGGATTGGGTTTGAGTCTCCACCTATATAGATTCTGTCCTGCAGGATTGGGTTTGAGTCTCTACCTATATAGATTCTGTCCTGTAGGTTTGTCCTGTAGGATTGGGTTTGAGTCTCCACCTATATAGATTCTGTCCTGTAGGCTTGTTGTGTAGGATTGGGTTTGAGTCTCCACCTATATAGATACTATCCAGTAGAATTGGGTTTGAGTCTCCACCTATATATATTCTGTCCTGTAGGTTTGGGTTTGAGTCTCCACCTATATAGATTATGTCCTGTAGGATTGGATTAGAATCTCCACCTATATAGATTCTGTCCTGTAGGATTGGGTTTGAGTCTCCACCTATATATATTATGTCCTGTAGGTTTGGGTTTGAGTCGCCACCTATATAGATGCTGTCCTGTAGGATTGGGTTTGAGTCTCCACCTATATATATTATGTCCTGTAGGTTTGGGTTTGAGTCTCCACCTATATAGATTCTGTCCTGTAGGATTGGGTTTGAGTCTCCACTTATATAGATTCTGTCCTGTAGTATTGTCCTGCAGGATTGGGTTTGAGTCTCCACCTACATAGATTATGTCCTGTAGGTTTGTCCTGTAGGATTGCGTTTGAGTCTCCACCTATATAGATTATGTCCTGTAGGATTGGGTTTGAGTCTCCACCTATATAGATTCTGTCCTGTAGGATTGTCCTGCAGGATTGGGTTTGAGTCTCCACCTAAATAGATTCTGCCCTGTAGGTTTTTCCTGTAGGATTGGGTTTGAGTCTCCACCTATATAGATTCTGTCCTGTAGGCTTGTTGTGTAGGATTGGGTTTGAGTCTCCACCTATATAGATTATGTCCTGTAGGATTGGGTTTGAGTCTCCAGCTATATAGATTATGTCCTGTAGGTTTGGGTTTGAGTCTCCACCTACATATATTATGTCCTGTAGGTTTGGGTTTGAGTCTCACCAATATAGATTATGTCCTGTTGGATTGGGTTTGAGTCTCCACCTATATAGATTCTGTCCTGTAGGATTGGGTTTGAGTCTCCACCTAAATAGATTCTGTCCTGTAGGATTGGGTTTGAGTCTCCACCTATATAGATTATGTCCTGTATGATTGGGTTTGAGTCTCCACCTATATAGATTCTGTCCTGTTGGATTGTCCTGCAGGATTGGGTTTGAGTCTCCACCTATATAGATTCTGTCCCGTAGGTTTGTCCTGTAGGATTATGGTTGAGTCTCCACATATATATATTCTGTTCTGTAGGATTGTCCTGTAGGATTGGGTTTGAATCTCCACCTATATAGATTATGTCCTGTAGGTTTGTCCTGTAGGTTTGGGTTTGAGCCTCCACCTATATAGATTATGTCCTGTAGGTTTGGGTTTGAGCCTCCACCTATATAGATTCTGGCATGTATGTTTGGGTTTGAGTCTCCACTTATATAGATTATGTCCTGTAGGTTTGGGTTTGAGCCTCCACCTATATAGATTATGTCCTGTAGGTTTGGGTTTCAGCCTCCACCTATATAGATTATGTCCTGTAGGATTGGGTTTGAGTCTCCACCTATATAGATTCTGTCCTGTAGGATTGTCCTGCAGGATTGGGTTTGAGTCTCCACCTAAATAGATTCTGCCCTGTAGGTTTGTCCTGTAGGATTGGGTTTGAGTCTCCAACTATATAGATTCTGTCCTGTAGGCTTGTTGTGTAGGATTGGGTTTGAGTCTCCACCTATATAGATTATGTCCTGTAGGATTGGGTTTGAGTCTCCAGCTATATAGATTATGTCCTGTAGGTTTGGGTTTGAGTCTCCACCTATATAGATTCTGTCCTGTAGGATTGGGTTTGCGTCTCCACCTATATAGATTCTGTCCTGTAGGTTTGTCCTGTAGGATTGGGTTTGAGTCTCCACCTACATATATTATGTCCTGTAGGTTTGGGTTTGAGTCTCACCAATATAGATTATGTCCTGTTGGATTGGGTTTGAGTCTCCACCTATATAGATTCTGTCCTGTAGGTTTGGGTTTGAGCCTCCACCTATATAGATTCTGGCATGTATGTTTGGGTTTGAGTCTCCACTTATATAGATTCTGTCCTGTAGGTTTGGGTTTGAGTCTCCACCTATATAGATTATGTCCTGTAGGATTGGGTTTGAGTCTCCACCTATATATATTCTGTCCTGTAGGATTGGGTTTGTGTCTCCACCTATATAGAGTATGTCCTGTAGGATTGGGGGTTTCAGTCTCCACCTATATAGAGTATGTCCTGTAGGATTGGGTTTGAGTCTCCACCTATATGATTTTGTCCTGCAGGATTGGGTTTGAGTCTCTACCTATATAGATTCTGTCCTGTAGGATTGGGTTTGAGTCTCCACCTATATAGATTCTGTCCTGTAGGCTTGTTGTGTAGGATTGGGTTTGAGTCTCCACCTATATAGATACTATCCTGTAGGATTGGGTTTGAGTCTCCACCTATATATATTCTGTCCTGTAGGTTTGGGTTTGAGTCTCCACCTATATAGATTATGTCCTGTAGGATTGGATTTGAGAATCCAGCTATATAGATTCTGTCCTGTAGGTTTGGGTTTGAGCCTCCACCTATATAGATTATGTCCTGTAGGTTTGGGTTTGAGCCTCCACCTATATAGATTCGGTCCTGTAGGTTTGGGTTTGAGTCTCCACATATATAAATTCTGTCCTGTAGGTTTGTCCTGTAGGATTGGGTTTGAGTCTACACCTATATATATTCTGTCCTGTAGGTTTGGGTTTGATTCTCCACCTATATAGATGCTGTCGTGTAGGATTGGGTTTGAGTCTCCACCTATATAGATTCTGTCCTGTAGGATTGTGTTTGAGTCTCCACCTATATATATTCTGTCCTGTATGTTTGGGTTTGAGTCTCCACCTATGTATATTCTGTCCTGTAGGTTTGTCCTGTAGGATTGGGTTTGAGTCTCCACCTATATAGATTATGTCCTGTAGGATTTGGTTTGAGTCTCCACCTATATAGATTCTGTCCTGTAGGATTGGGTTTGAATCTCCACCTATATATATTCTGTCCTGTAAGTTTGGGTTTGAGTCTCCACCTATATAAATTCTGTCCTGTAGGATTGGGTTTGAGTCTCCACCTATATATATTCTGTCCTGTAGGTTTGGGTTTGAGTCTCCACCAATATAGATTATGTCCTGTAGGATTGGGTTTGAGTCTCCACCTATATAGATTCTGTCCTGTAGGATTGTCCTGCAGGATTGGGTTTGAGTCTCCACCTAAATAGATTCTACCCTGTAGGTTTGTCCTGTAGGATTGGGTTTGAGTCTCCACCTATATAGATTCTGTCCTGTAGGCTTGTTGTGTAGGATTGGGTTTGAGTCTCCACCTATATAGATTATGTCCTGTAGGTTTGTCCTGTAGGATTGGGTTTGAATCTCCACCTATATAGATTCGGTCCTGTAGGTTTGGGTTTGAGTCTCCACATATATAGATTCTGTCCTGTAGGTTTGTCCTGTAGGATTGGGTTTGAGTCTACACCTATATATATTCTGTCCTGTAGGTTTGGGTTTGATTCTCCACCTATATAGATGCTGTAGTGTAGGATTGGGTTTGAGTCTCCACCTATATAGATTCTGTCCTGTAGGATTGGGTTTGAGTCTCCACCTATATAGATTTTGTCCTGTAGGATTGGGTTTGAGTCTCCACCTATTGAGATTTTGTCCTGTAGGATTGAGTTTTAGTCTCCACCTATATAGATTCTATCCTGTAGGATTGTGTTTGAGTCTCCACTTATATATATTCTGTCCTGTATGTTTGGGTTTGAGTCTCCACCTATGTATATTCTGTCCTGTAGGTTTGTCCTGTAGGATTGGGTTTGAGTCTCCACCTATATAGATTATGTCCTGTAGGATTTGGTTTGAGTCTCCACCTATATAGATTCTGTCCTGTAGGATTGGGTTTGATTCTCCACCTATATATATTATGTCCTGTATGTTTGGGTTTGAGTCTCCACCTATATAGATTATGTCCTGTAGGATTGGGTTTGAGTCTCCACCTATATAAATTCTATCCTGTAGGTTTGGGTTTGAGTCTCCACCTATATAGATTTTGTCCTGTATGATTGGGTTTGAGTCTCCACCTATATAGATTATGTACTGTAGGATTGTCCTGCAGGATTGGGTTTGAGTCTCCATCTAAATATATTCTGTCCTGTAGGTTTGTCCTGTAGGATTGGGTTTGAGTCTCCACCTATATAGATTCTGTCCTGTAGGATTGTCCTGCAGGATTGGGTTTGAGTCTCCACCTAAATAGATTCTGCCCTGTAGGTTTGTCCTGTAGGATTGGGTTTGAGTCTCCACCTATATAGATTCTGTCCTGTAGGCTTGTTGTGTAGGATTGGGTTTGAGTCTCCACCTATATAGATACTATCCTGTAGGATTGGGTTTGAGTCTCCACCTATATATATTCTGTCCTGTAGGTTTGGGTTTGAGTCTCCACCTATATAGATTATGTCCTGTAGGATTGGATTTGAGTATCCAGCTATATAGATTCTGTCCTGTAGGATTGGGTTTGAGTCTCCACCTATATATATTATGTCCTGTAGGATTGGGTTTGAGTCTCCACCTATATGATTTTGTCCTGCAGGATTGGGTTTGAGTCTCTACCTATATAGATTCTGTCCTGTAGGTTTGTCCTGTAGGATTGGGTTTGAGTCTCCACCTATATAGATTCTGTCCTGTAGGCTTGTTGTGTAGGATTGGGTTTGAGTCTCCACCTATATAGATACTATCCTGTAGGATTGGGTTTGAGTCTCCACCTATATATATTCTGTCCTGTAGGTTTGGGTTTGAGTCTCCACCTATATAGATTATGTCCTGTAGGATTGGATTTGAGTATCCAGCTATATAGATTCTGTCCTGTAGGATTGGGTTTGAGTCTCCACCTATATATATTATGTCCTGTAGGTTTGTCCTGTAGGATTGCGTTTGAGTCTCCACCTATATAGATTATGTCCTGTAGGATTGGGTTTGAGTCTCCACCTATATAGATTCTGTCCTGTAGGATTGTCCTGCAGGATTGGGTTTGAGTCTCCACCTAAATAGATTCTGCCCTGTAGGTTTGTCCAGTAGGATTGGGTTTGAGTCTCCACCTATATATATTCTGTCCTGTATGTTTGGGTTTGAAACTCCACCTATGCATAATCTGTCCTGTAGGTTTGTCCTGTAGGATTGGGTTTGAGTTTACACCTATATATATTCTGTCCTGTAGGTTTGGGTTTGATTCTCCACCTATATAGATGCTGTCGTGTAGGATTGGGTTTGAGTCTCCACCTATATAGATTCTGTCCTGTAGGATTGGGTTTGAGTCTCCACCTATAGAGATTTTGTCCTGTAGGATTGAGTTTGAGTCTCCACCTATATAGATTCTGTCCTGTAGGATTGTGTTTGAGTCTCCACCTATATATATTCTGTCCTGTATGTTTGGGTTTGAGTCTCCACCTATGTATATTCTGTCCTGTAGTTTTGTCCTGTAGGATTGGGTTTGAGTCTCCACCTATATAGATTATGACCTGTAGGATTTGGTTTGAGTCTCCACCTATATAGATTCTGTCCTGTAGGATTGGGTTTGAATCTCCACCTATATATATTCTGTCCTGTAAGTTTGGGTTTGAGACTCCACCTATATAGATTCTGTCCTGTAGGATTGGGTTTGAGTCTCCACCTATATATAGTCTGTCCTGTAAGTTTGGGTTTGAGTCTCCACCTATATAGATTCTGTCCTGTAGGATTGGGTTTGAGTCTCCACCTATATAGATTATGTACTGTAGGATTGTCCATCAGGATTGGGTTTGAGTCTCCATCTAAATATATTCTGTCCTGTAGGTTTGTCCTGTAGGATTGTGTTTGAGTCTCCACCTATATAGATTATGTCCTGTAGGATTGCCCTGCAGGATTGGGTTTGAGTCTCCACCTAAATAGATTCTGCCCTGTAGGTGTGTCCTGTAGGATTGGGTTTGAGTCTCCACCTATAGAGATTTTGTCCTGTAGGATTGAGTTTTAGTCTCCACCTATATAGATTCTATCCTGTAGGATTGTGTTTGAGTCTCCACTTATATATATTCTGTCCTGTATGTTTGGGTTTGAGTCTCCACCTATGTATATTCTGTCCTGTAGGTTTGTCCTGTAGGATTGGGTTTGAGTCTCCACCTATATAGATTATGTCCTGTAGGATTTGGTTTGAGTCTCCACCTATATAGATTCTGTCCTGTAGGATTGGGTTTGAATCTCCACCTATATATATTATGTCCTGTATGTTTGGGTTTGAGTCTCCACCTATATAGATTCTGTCCTGTAGGATTGGGTTTGAGTCTCCACCTATATAAATTCTATCCTGTAGGTTTGGGTTTGAGTCTCCACATATATAGATTTTGTCCTGTATGATTGGGTTTGAGTCTCCACCTATATAGATTATGTACTGTAGGATTGTCCTGCAGGATTGGGTTTGAGTCTCCATCTAAATATATTCTGTCCTGTAGGTTTGTCCTGCAGGATTGGGTTTGAGTCTCTACCTAAATAGATTCTGCCCTGTAGGTTTGTCCTGTATGATTGGGTTTGAGTCTCCACCTATATAGATTCTGTCCTGTAGGCTTGTTGTGTAGGATTGGGTTTGAGTCTCCACCTATATAGATTATGTCCTGTAGGTTTGTCCTGTAGGATTGGGTTTGAATCTCCACCTATATAGATTCGGTCCTGTAGGTTTGGGTTTGAGTCTCCACATATATAAATTCTGTCCTGTAGGTTTGTCCTGTAGGATTGGGTTTGAGTCTACACCTATATATATTCTGTCCTGTAGGATTGCGTTTGATTCTCCACCTATATAGATGCTGTCGTGTAGGATTGGGTTTGTGACTCCACCTATATAGATTTTGTCCTGTAGGATTGGGTTTGAGTCTCCACCTATATAGATTATGTCCTGTAGGATTGTGTTTGAGTCTCCACCTATATATATTCTGTCCTGTATGTTTGGGTTTGAGTCTCCACCTATGTATATTCTGTCCTGTAGGTTTGTCCTGTAGGATTGGGTTTGAGTCTCCACCTATATAGATTATGTCCTGTAGGATTTGGTTTGAGTCTCCACCTATATAGATTCTGTCCTGTAGGATTGGGTTTGATTCTCCACCTATATATATTATGTCCTGTAGGTTTGGGTTTGAGTCTCCACCTATATAGATTCTGCCCTGTAGGATTGGGTTTGAGTCTCCACCTATATAAATTCTATCCTGTAGGTTTGGGTTTGAGTCTCCTCCTATATAGATTTTGTCCTGTATGATTGGGTTTGAGTCTTCACCTATATAGATTATGTACTGTAGGATTGTCCTGCAGGATTGGGTTTGAGTCTCCATCTAAATATATTCTGTCCTGTAGGTTTGTCCTGTAGGATTGGGTTTGAGTCTCCACCTATATAGATTCTGTCCTGTAGGCTTGTTGTGTAGGATTGGGTTTGAGTCTCCACCTATATAGATTATGTCCTGTAGGTTTGTCCTGTAGGATTGGGTTTGAATCTCCACCTATATAGATTCGGTCCTGTAGGTTTGGGTTTGAGTCTCCACATATATAAATTCTGTCCTGTAGGTTTGTCCTGTAGGATTGGGTTTGAGTCTACACCTATATATATTCTGTCCTGTAGGTTTGGGTTTGATTCTCCACCTATATAGATGCTGTAGTGTAGGATTGGGTTTGAGTCTCCACCTATATAGATTCTGTCCTGTAGGATTGGGTTTGAGTCTCCACCTATATAGATTTTGTCCTGTAGGATTGGGTTTGAGTCTCCACCTATTGAGATTTTGTCCTGTAGGATTGAGTTTTAGTCTCCACCTATATAGATTCTATCCTGTAGGATTGTGTTTGAGTCTCCACTTATATATATTCTGTCCTGTATGTTTGGGTTTGAGTCTCCACCTATGTATATTCTGTCCTGTAGGTTTGTCCTGTAGGATTGGGTTTGAGTCTCCACCTATATAGATTATGTCCTGTAGGATTTGGTTTGAGTCTCCACCTATATAGATTCTGTCCTGTAGGATTGGGTTTGATTCTCCACCTATATATATTATGTCCTGTATGTTTGGGTTTGAGTCTCCACCTATATAGATTCTGTCCTGTAGGATTGGGTTTGAGTCTCCACCTATATAAATTCTATCCTGTAGGTTTGGGTTTGAGTCTCCACCTATATAGATTTTGTCCTGTATGATTGGGTTTGAGTCTCCACCTATATAGATTATGTACTGTAGGATTGTCCTGCAGGATTGGGTTTGAGTCTCCATCTAAATATATTCTGTCCTGTAGGTTTGTCCTGTAGGATTGGGTTTGAGTCTCCACCTATATAGATTCTGTCCTGTAGGATTGTCCTGCAGGATTGGGTTTGAGTCTCCACCTAAATAGATTCTGCCCTGTAGGTTTGTCCTGTAGGATTGGGTTTGAGTCTCCACCTATATATATTCTGTCCTGTAGGCTTGTTGTGTAGGATTGGGTTTGAGTCTCCACCTATATATATTATGTCATGTAGGTTTGTCCTGTAGGATTGGGTTTGAATCTCCACCTATATAGATTCGGTCATGTAGGTTTGGGTTTGAGTCTCCACATATATAAATTCTGTCCTGTAGGTTTGTCCTGTAGGATTGGGTTTGAGTCTACACCTATATATATTCTGTCCTGTAGGATTGCGTTTGATTCTCCACCTATATAGATGCTGTCGTGTAGGATTGGTTTTGAGTCTCCACCTATATAGATTTTGTCCTGTAGGATTGGGTTTGAGTCTCCACCTATATAGATTATGTCCTGTAGGATTGTGTTTGAGTCTCCACCTATATATATTCTGTCCTGTATGTTTGGGTTTGAGTCTCCACCTATGTATATTCTGTCCTGTAGGTTTGTCCTGTAGGATTGGGTTTGAGTCTCCACCTATATAGATTATGTCCTGTAGGATTTGGTTTGAGTCTCCACCTATATAGATTCTGTCCTGTAGGATTGGGTTTGATTCTCCACCTATATATATTATGTCCTGTAGGTTTGGGTTTGAGTCTCCACCTATATAGATTCTGTCCTGTAGGATTGGGTTTGAGTCTCCACCTATATAAATTCTATCCTGTAGGTTTGGGTTTGAGTCTACACCTATATAGATTTTGTCCTGTATGATTGGGTTTGAGTCTCCACCTATATAGATTATGTACTGTAGGATTGTCCTGCAGGATTGGGTTTGAGTCTCCACCTAAATAGATTCTGCCCTGTAGGTTTGTCCTGTAGGATTGGGTTTGAGTCTCCACCTATATAGATTCTGTCCTGTAGGCTTGTTGTGTAGGATTGGGTTTGAGTCTCCACCTATATAGATTATGTCCTGTAGGTTTGTCCTGTAGGATTGTGTTTGAATCTCCACCTATATAGATTCGGTCATGTAGGTTTGGGTTTGAGTCTCCATATATATAAATTCTGTCCTGTAGGTTTGTCCTGTAGGATTCGGTTTGAGTCTACACCTATATATATTCTATCCTGTAGGTTTGGGTTTGATTCTCCACCTATATAGATGCTGTCGTGTAGGATTGGGTTTGAGTCTCCACCTATATAGATGTTGTCCTGTAGGATTGGGTTTGAGTCTCCACCTATATAGATTCTGTCCTGTAGGATTGTGTTTGAGTCTCCACCTATATATATTCTGTCCTGTATGTTTGGGTTTGAGTCTCCACCTATGTATATTCTGTCATGTAGTTTTGTCCTGTAGGATTGGGTTTGAGTCTCCACCTATATAGATTATGTCCTGTAGGATTTGGTTTGAGTCTCCACCTATATAGATTCTGTCCTGTAGGATTGGGTTTGAATCTCCACCTATATATATTCTGTCCTGTAAGTTTGGGTTTGAGTCTCCACCTATATAGATTATGTCCTGTAGGATTGGGTTTGAGTCTCCACCTATATATATTATGTCCTGTAGGTTTGGGTTTGAGTCTCCACCTATATAGATTATGTCCTGTAGGATTGGGTTTGAGTCTCCACCTATATAGATTATGTACTGTAAGATTGTCCTGCAGGATTGGGTTTGAGTCTCCATCTAAATATATTCTGTCCTGTAGGTTTGTCCTGTAGGAATGGGTTTGAGTCTCCACCTATATAGATTATGTCCTGTTGGATTGCCCTGCAGGATTGGGTTTGAGTCTCCACCTAAATAGATTCTGCCCTGTAGGTGTGTCCTGTAGGATTGGGTTTGAGTCTCCACCTATATAGATTCTGTCCTGTAGGCTTGTTGTGTAGGATTGGGTTTGAGTCACCACCTATATAGATTATGTCCTGTAGGTTTGTCCTGTAGGATTTCGTTTGAAACTCCACCTATATAGATTCGGTCATGTAGGTTTGGGTTTGAATCTCCACATATATAGATTCTGTCCTGTAGGTTTGTCCTGTAGGATTGGGTTTGAGTCTCCACCTATATATATTCTGTTGTAGGTTTGGGTTTGATTCTCCACCTATATAGATGCTGTCCTGTAGGATTGGGTTTGAGTCTCCACCTATATAGATTCTGTCCTGTAGGATTGGGTTTGAGTCTCCACCTATATAGATTTTGTCCTGTAGGATTGGGTTTGAGACTCCACCTATGTATAATCTGTCCTGTAGGTTTGTCCTGTAGGATTGGGTTTGAGTCTCCACCTACATAGATTCTGTCCTGTAGGATTAGGTTTGAATCTCCACCTATATATATTCTGTCCTGTAGGTTTGGGTTTGAGTCTCCACCTATATAGATTCTTTCCTGTAGGATTGGGTTTGAGTCTCCACCTATATATATTCTGTCCTGTAGGTTTGGGTTTGAGTCTCCACCTATATAGATGCTGTCCTGTAGGATTGGGTTTGAGTCTCCACCTATATAGATTATGTACTGTAGGATTGTCCTGCGGGATTGGGTTTGAGTCTCCATCTAAATATATTCTGTCCTGAAGGTTTGTCCTGTAGGATTGGGTTTGAGTCTCCACCTGTATAGATTATGTCCTGTAGGATTGGGTTTGAGTCTCCACCTATATAGATTCTGTCCTGTAGGATTGTCCTGCAGGATTGGGTTTGAGTCTCCACCTATATAGATTCTGTCCTGTAGGTTTGTCATGTAGGATTGGGTTTGAGTCTCCACCTACATAGAGTATGTCCTGTAGGTTTATGTTTGAGTCTCCACCTATATAGATTCTGTCCTGTAGGCTTGTTGTGTAGGATTGGGTTTAAGTCTCCACCTATATAGATTCTGTCCTGTAGGTTTGTCCTGTAGGTTTGGGTTTGTGTCCCCACCTACATAGAGTATGTCCTGTAGGTTTATGTTTGAGTCTCCACCTATATAGATTCTGTCCTGTAGGATTGTCCTGTAGGTTTGGGTTTGAGTTCACACCTACATAGAGTATGTCCTTTAGGTCTATGTTTGAGTATCCACCTATATAGATTCTGTCCTGTAGGTTTGTCATGTAGGTTTGGGTTTGAGTCTCCACCTATATAGATTCTGTCCTGTAGGATTGGGTTTGAGTCTCCACCTATATAGATTATGTCCTGTAGTTTTGTCCTGTAGGATTGGGTTTGAACCTCCACCAATATAGATTCTGTCCTGTAGGTTTGGGTTTGAGTCTCCACCTATATAGATTATGTCCTGTAGTTTTGTCCTGTAGGATTGGGTTTGAACTTCCACCTATATAGATTCTGTCCTGTAGGTTTGTCCTGTAGGTTTGGGTTTGAGTCTCCACCTATATAGCTTCTGTCCTGTAGGATTGGGTTTGAGTCTCCACCTATATAGATTAAGTCCAGTAGGTTTGTCCTGTAGGATTGGGTTTGAATCTCCACCTATATAGATTCGGTCCTGTAGGTTTGGGTTTTAGTCTCCACATATATAGATTCTGTCCTGTAGGATTGGGTTTGAGTCTCCACTATATAGATTCTGTCCTGTAGGATTGGGTTTGCGTCTCCAACTATATAGATTCTGTCCTGTTGGATTGTCCTGCAGGATTGGGTTTGAGTCTCCACCTATATAGATTCTGTCCCGTAGGTTTGTCCTGTAGGATTGTGTTTGAGTCTCCACCTATATAGATTATGTCCTGTAGGATTGGGTTTGAATCTCCACCTATATAGATTCTGTCCTACAGGATTGGGTTTGAGTCTCTACCTATATAGATTATGTCCTGTAGATTTGTCCTGTAGGATTGGGTTTGATTCTCCACCTATATAGATTCTGTCCTGTAGGCTTGTTGTGTAGGATTGGGTTTGAGTCTCCACCTATATAGATTCTATCCTGTAGGATTGGGTTTGAGTCTCCACCTATATATATTCTGTCCTGTAGGTTTGGGTTTGAGTCTCCACCTATATAGATTATGTCCTGTAGGATTGGATTTGAGTCTTCACCTATATAGATTCTGTCCTGTAGGTTTGGGTTTGAGTCGCCACCTATATAGATGCTGTCCTGTAGGTTTGTCCTGTAGGATTGGGTTTGAATCTCCACCTATATAGATTCGGTCCTGTAGGTTTGGGTTTGAGTCTCCACATATATAGATTCTGTCCTGTAGGATTGGGTTTGAGTCTGCACTATATAGATTCTGTCCTGTAGGATTGGGTTTGCCTCTCCACCTATATAGATTCTGTCCTGTAGGTTTGTCCAGTAGGATTGGGTTTGAGTCTCCACCTACATAGATTATGTCCTGTAGGTTTGGGTTTGAGTCTCACCAATATAGATTATGTCCTGTTGGATTGGGTTTGAGTCTCCACCTATATAGATTATTTCCTGTAGGATTGGGTTTGAGTCTCCACCTATACAGATTATGTCCTGTAGGATTGGATTTGAGTCTCCACCTATATAGATTCTATCCTGTTGGATTGACCTGCAGGATTGGGTTTGAGTCTCCACCTATATAGATTCTGTCCTGTAGGATTGTCCGGTAGGATTGGGTTTGAATCTCCACCTATATAGATTCTGTCCTGTAGGTTTGGGTTTGAGTCTCCACCTATATAGATTATGTCCTGTAGGTTTGGGTTTGAGCCTCCACCTATATAGATTCTGTCCTGTATGTTTGGGTTTGAGTCTCCACTTATATAGATTCTGTCCTGTAGGTTTGTCCTGTAGGTTTGGGTTTGAGTCTCCACCTATATAGATTCTGTCCTGTAGGATTGGGTTTGAGTCTCCACCTATATATATTCTGTCCTGTAGGATTGGGTTTGTGTCTCCACCTATATAGAGTATGTCCTGTAGGATTGGGTTTGAGTCTCCACCTATATAGATTATGTCCTGTAGGATTGGGTTTGAGTCTCCAACTATATAGATTCTGTCCTGCAGGATTGGGTTTGAGTCTCTACCTATATAGATTCTGTCCTGTAGTTTTGTCCTGTAGGATTGGGTTTGAGTCTCCACCTATATAGATTCTGTCCTGTAGGCTTGTTGTGTAGGATTGAGTTTGAGTCTCCACCTATATATATTCTGTCCTGTATGTTTGGGTTTGAGACTCCACCTATGTATAATCTGTCCTGTAGGTTTGTCCTGTAGGATTGGGTTTGAGTCTCCACCTACATAGATTCTGTCCTGTAGGATTGGGTTTGAATCTCCACCTATATATATTCTGTCCTGTAGGTTTGGGTTTGAGTCTCCACCTATATAGATTCTGTCCTGTAGGATTGGGTTTGAGTCTCCACCTATATATATTCTGTCCTGTAGGTTTGGGTTTGAGTCTCCACCTATATAGATTCTGACCTGTAGGATTGGGTTTGAGTCTCCACCTATATAGATTCTGTCCTGTAGGATTGTCCTGCAGGATTGGGTTTGAGTCTCCACCTAAATAGATTCTGCCCTGTAGGTTTGTCCTGTAGGATTGGGTTTGAGTCTCCACCTATATAGATTCTGTCCTGTAGGTTTGGGTTTGAGTCTCCACCTATATAGATTATGTCCTGTAGGTTTGGGTTTGAGCCTCCACCTATATAGATTCTGTCCTGTATGTTTGGGTTTGAGTCTCCACTTATATAGATTCTGTCCTGTAGGTTTGTCCTGTAGGTTTGGGTTTGAGTCTCCACCTATATAGATTCTGTCCTGTAGGATTGGGTTTGAGTCTCCACCTATATATAGTCTGTCCTGTAGGATTGGGTTTGTGTCTCCACCTATATAGAGTATGTCCTGTAGGATTGGGTTTGAGTCTCCACCTATATAGATTATGTCCTGTAGGATTGGGTTTGAGTCTCCAACTATATAGATTCTGTCCTGCAGGATTGGGTTTGAGTCTCTACCTATATAGATTCTGTCCTGTAGTTTTGTCCTGTAGGATTGGGTTTGAGTCTCCACCTATATAGATTCTGTCCTGTAGGCTTGTTGTGTAGGATTGAGTTTGAGTCTCCACCTATATATATTCTGTCCTGTATGTTTGGGTTTGAGACTCCACCTATGTATAATCTGTCCTGTAGGTTTGTCCTGTAGGATTGGGTTTGAGTCTCCACCTACATAGATTCTGTCCTGTAGGATTGGGTTTGAATCTCCACCTATATATATTCTGTCCTGTAGGTTTGGGTTTGAGTCTCCACCTATATAGATTCTGTCATGTAGGATTGGGTTTGAGTCTCCACCTATATATATTCTGTCCTGTAGGTTTGGGTTTGAGTCTCCACCTATATAGATTCTGACCTGTAGGATTGGGTTTGAGTCTCCACCTATATAGATTCTGTCCTGTAGAATTGTCCTGCAGGATTGGGTTTGAGTCTCCACCTAAATAGATTCTGCCCTGTAGGTTTGTCCTGTAGGATTGGGTTTGAGTCTCCACCTATATAGATTCTGTCCTGTAGGCTTGTTGTGTAGGATTGGGTTTGAGTCTCCACCTATATAGATTATGTCCTGTAGGTTTGTCCTGTAGGATTGGTTTTGAATCTCCACCTATATAGATTCTATCCTGTAGGATTGGGTTTGAGTCTCCACCTATATATATTCTGTCCTGTAGGTTTCGGTTTGAGCCTCCACCTATATAGATTATGTCATGTAGGTTTGGGTTTGAGTCTCCACCTATATAGATTCTGTCCTGTAGGATTGTCCTGCAGGATTGGGTTTGAGTCTCCACCTAAGTAGATTCTGCCTGTAGGTTTGTCCTGTAGGATTGGGTTTGAGTCTCCACCTATATAGATTCTGTCCTGTAGGTTTGGGTTTGTGTCTCAACATATATAGATTATGTACTGTAGGATTGGGTTTGAGTCTCCACTATATAGATTCTGTCCTGTAGGATTGGGTTTGCCTCTCCACCTATATAGATTCTGTCCTGTAGGTTTGTCCAGTAGGATTGGGTTTGAGTCTCCACCTACATAGATTATGTCCTGTAGGTTTGGGTTTGAGTCTCACCAATATAGATTATGTCCTGTTGGATTGGGTTTGAGTCTCCACCTATATAGATTCTGTCCTGTAGGATTGGGTTTGAGTCTCCACCTATATAGATTCTTTCCTGTAGGATTGGGTTTGAGTCTCCACCTATACAGATTATGTCCTGTAGGATTGGGTTTGAGTCTCTACCTATATAGATTCTGTCCTGTAGGTTTGTCCTGTAGGATTGGGTTTGAGTATCCACCTAT
>JABXNX010000081.1:110713-144143 GCA_014843695.1 Archivesica marissinica | reverse complement strand
TACATAGTTCCCCCTCTTGGAGAAAAGGTCTCCTGACTTTTTAATTACCTGAAACTAAATGAATAGTGTAGCTCAATCCAAATAATCAAGCTATATTAATTAAACAAACGTAGATGTTTCCAGTGTTTTCACATGTGCTTTGCTCATAGTTCTGCGTTTGCTGTGTTTGTGATTATGTACTCGTAGACACATGTAAAGGTTTACCTATGTTGTGCCGGATTTAAACTGTAAGTGCGGTTGGTATACTATCAGTGCAACTGTCTTGTAGATAATGGGACAGTTGCCTTGGTGTTTCTTCAGCTGATTTGTAGAAGTAATTTAGTATTACTATTTTTTGATTGAAATAATTAGTTATTTTGGGTTATTGTTGAACTTTACAGTAAAGAATATAGAACAGTTCGTGTTTCGACAACTCTGGCATTGCATCCATTGTTTTAAGTATTTCTAGTAAATAACAATGTTTTCACTGGACCTTTTGAACTTCACTGGGCTCGGATTGGCTGCACATATACTTGATATCAATTTATGTTTAGTTATTCTGAGCATTGGCCTTAAAGAGTTTTCTGATCATGAACTGATCTACTTTTTATTGTGTTACACATGAACTATAATGGGCTCTTTGTCATTTTACAGTTCATCGTACCTACCCAAGGTCTCTGGAATTGAGGTAGACGAATAAACAACAAGAAACCATAACAATGGCGTGTCTTGTACTTCGTCCCAACTAGTGAGTGCACAAATAGGTTATCTGATACACTAGGAAGTGTACACTAGGTTATCTGCTACACGAGGAATTGTACACTAGGTTATCTGCTACACTAGGAATTGTTCACTAGGTTATCTGCTACACTAGGAATTGTACACTAGTTTATCTGCTACACTAGGAATTGTACACTATGTTATCTGCTACACTAGGGCATGTACACTATGTTATCTGCTACACTAGGAATTGTACATTAGGTTATCTGCTACACTAGGATGTGTACACTAGGTTATCTTGTATACTAGGAATTGTATATTAGGTTATCTGCTACACTAGGAATTGTATATTAGGTTATCTGCTACAGTAGGAATTGTACATTAGGTTATCTGCTACACTAGGAATTGTACACTAGGAATTGTACACTAGGTTTACTGCTATTCCAGGAAGTGTACACTAGGTTATCTGCTACACTAGAAATTGTACACTAGGTTATCTGCTACACTAGGAATTGTACACTAGGTTATCTGCTATACTAGGAATTGTACACTAGGTTATCTGCTACAGTAGGAATTGTACATTAGGTTATCTTGTATACTAGGAATTGTACATTAGGTTATCTGCTACAGCATGAATTGTACATTAGGTTATCTGCTACACTAGGAATTGTACACTAGGTTATCTGCTACACTAGGAATTGTACACTAGGTTATCTGCCACACTAGGAATTGTACATTAGGTTATCTGCCACACTAGGAATTGTACACTATGTTATATGTTACACTAGGATGGTACATTATGTTATCTGCTACACTAGCAAGTGTACATTAGGTTATCTGCTACACTAGGAAGTGTATACTAGGTTATCAGCTACACTAGGTTATCTGCTAAACTAGGAATTGTACACTAGGTTATCTGCTACACTAGGTTATGCACTAAACTAGGAATTGTACACTAGGTTATCTGCTACACTAGGAATTGTACACTAGGTTATCTTGTATACTAGGAATTGTACATTAGGTTATCTGCTACACTAGGAATTGTACATTAGGTTATCAGCTACAGTAGGAATTGGACATTAGGTTATCTGCTACACTAGGAATTGTACATTATGTTATCTGCTACACTAGGAATTGTACACTATGTAATCTGCTACACAAGGAATTGTATACTAGTTTATCTTCTACACTCGGAATTGTACATTAGGTTATCTGCTACACTAGGTTATCTGCTACACTAGGTTATCTGCTACACTAGGGTGTGTACACTGGGTTACCTGCCAAACTAGGAAGTGTACACTAGGTTATCTGCTACACTAGGAATTGTACATTAGGTTATCTGCTACACTAGGAATTGTAAACTAGATTATGTGCTACACTAGGTTATGCGCTAAACTAGGAATTGTACAGTAGGTTATCTGCTACACTAGGACTTTTACACTAGATTATCTTGTATACTAGGAATTGTACATTAGGTTATCTGCTACACTAGGAATTGTACATTATGTTATCTGCTACACTAGGAATTGTACACTATGTTATCTGCTACACTAGCATGTGTACATCAGGTTATCTGCTACACTAGGAAATGTGTACTAGGTTATCCGCTACACTAGCTTATCTGCTACACTAGGAATTGTACATTGGGTTATCTGCTACACTAGGAATTGTACACTATGTTATCTGCTACACTAGGAAGTTTACACTAGGTCATCTGCAACACTAGGAATTGTATACTAGTTTATCTTCTACACTCGGAATTGTACATTAGGTTATCTGCTACACTAGGTTATCTGCTACACTAGGGCGTGTACACTAGGTTATCTGCTACAATAGGAATTGTATACTAGGTTATCTGCTACACTAGGAATTGTATACTAGGTTATCTGCTACACTAGGAATTGTACACTAGGTTATCTGCTACACTAGGAATTGTACACTATGTCATCTGCTACACAAGGAATTGTATACTAGTTTATCTTCTACACTCGGAATTGTACATTAGGTTATCTGCTACACTAGGTTATCTGCTACACTAGGTTATCTGCTACACTAGGGCGTGTACACTGGGTTACCTGCCACACTAGGAATTGTACACTAGGTTATATGCTACACTAGGATTGTACATTATGTTATCTGCTACACTAGGAATTGTACACTATGTTATCTTTTACACTAGGATGTTACGTTATGTTATCTGCTATACAAGCAAGTGTACACTAAGTTATCTGCTACACTAGGAATTGTACACTAGCAATTGTTCATTAGGTTATCTGCTATACTAGGAGGTGTACACTAGGTTATCTGCTACACTAGGAATTGTACACTAGGTTATCTGCTACACTAGGAATTGTACATTAGGTTATCTGTTACACTAGGAATTGTACACTAGGTTATCTTATATACTAGGAATTGTACATTAGTGTATCTGCTACAGCATGAATTGTACATTTGGTTATCTGCTACACTAGGAATTGTACACTAGGTTATCTGCTACACTAGGAATTGTACATTAGGTTATCTGCCACACTAGGAAGTGTACATTAGGTTATCTGCCACACTAGGAATTGTACATTAGGTTATCTGCTACACTAGGAATTGTACACTATGTTATATGTTACACTAGGAATTGTACACTATGTTATCTGCTACACTAGCATGTGTACATTAGGTTATCTGCTACACTAGGAAATGTGTACTAGGTTATCCGCTACACTAGGTTATCTGCTACACTAGGAATTGTACACTAGGTTATCTGCTACACTAGAGTATGCACTAAACTAGGAATTGTACACTAGGTTATCTGCTACACTAGGAAGTGTACATTAGGTTATCTGCTACAGTAGGAATTGTACATTAGGTTATCTGCTACACTAGGAAGTGTACACTATGTTATCTGCTACACTAGCATGTGTACATTAGGTTATCTGCTACACTAGGAAATGTGTACTAGGTTATCCGCTACACTAGGTTATCTGCTACACTAGGAATTGTACACTAGGTTATCTGCTACACTAGGAATTGTACATTAGGTTATCTGCTACACTAGGAATTGTACACTAGGTTACGTGCTACACTAGAGTATGCGCTAAACTAGGAATTGTACAGTAGGTTATCTGCTACACTAGGACTTGTACACTAGATTATCTTGTATACTAGGAATTGTACATTAGGTTATCTGCTACACTAGGAATTGTACATTAGGTTATCTGCTACACTAGGAATTGTACACTATGTTATCTGCTACACTAGGAAGTGTACACTAGGTCATCTGCAACACTAGGAATTGTATACTAGTTTATCTTCTACACTCGGAATTGTACATTAGGTTATCTGCTACACTAGGTTATCTGCTACACTAGAGCGTGTACACTAGGTTATCTGCTACACTAGGAATTGTACACTAGGTTATCTGCTACACTACGAATTGAACACTATGTCGTCTGCTACACTAGGAATTGTACACTAGGTTATCTGCTACACTAGAAATTGAACACTAGGTCGTCTGCTACACTAGGAATTGTACACTAGGTTATCTGCTACACTAGGAATTGTACACTAGGAATTGTTCACTAGGTTATCTGCTACACTAGGAATTGTACACTAGGTTATCTGCCACACTAAGAATTATACATTAGGTTATCTGCCACACTAGGAATTGTACACTAGGTTATCTGCCACACTACGAATTATACATTAGGTTATCTGCCACACTAGGAATTGTACACTATGTTATCTGCTACACTGGGATTGTACATTATGTTATCTGCTACACTAGGAATTGTACACTATGTTATCTTTTACACTAGGATGGTACGTTATGTTATCTGCTATACTAGCAAGTGTACACTAAGTTATCTGCTACACTAGTAATTGTACACTAGGAATTGTTCACTAGGTTATCTGCTATACTAGGAAGTGTACACTAGGTTATCTGCTACACTGGGAATTGTACACTAGGTTATCTGCTACACTAGTAATTGTACATTAGGTTATCTGTTACACTAGGAATTGTACACTAGGTTATCTTGTATACTAGTAATTGTACATTAGTTTATCTGCTACAGCATGAATTGTACATTAGGTTATCTGCTACACTAGGAATTGTACACTAGGTTATCTGCTACACTAGGAATTGTACACTAGGTTATCTGCCACACTAGGAATTGTACATTAGGTTATCTGCCACACTAGGAATTGTACACTAGGTTATCTGCTACACTAGGAATTGTACACTATGTTATATGTTACACTAGGAATTGTACATTATGTTATCTGCTACACTAGCAAGTGTACATTAGGTTATCTGCTACACTAGGAATTGTACACTAGGTTATCTGCTACACTAGGAATTGTACACTAGGTTATCTGCTACACTAGGTTATGCACTAAACTAGGAATTGTACACTAGGTGATCTGCTACACTAGGAATTGTACACTAGGAATTGTTCACTAGGTTATCTGCTATACTAGGAAGTGTACACTAGGTTATCTGCTACACTGGGAATTGTACACTAGGTTATCTGCTACACTAGTAATTGTACATTAGGTTATCTGTTACACTAGGAATTGTACACTAGGTTATCTTGTAAACTAGTAATTGTACATTAGTTTATCTGCTACAGCATGAATTGTACATTAGGTTATCTGCTACACTAGGAATTGTACACTAGGTTATCTGCTACACTAGGAATTGTACACTAGGTTATCTGCCACACTAGGAATTGTACATTAGGTTATCTGCCACACTAGGAATTGTACATAGGTTATCTGCTACACTAGGAATTGTACGCTATGTTATATATTACACTAGGAATTGTACATTATGTTATCTGCTACACTAGCAAGTGTACATTAGGTTATCTGCTACACTAGGAATTGTACACTAGGTTATCTGCTACACTAGGAATTGTACACTAGGTTATCTGCTACACTAGGTTATGCACTAAACTAGGAATTGTACACTAGGTGATCTGCTACACTAGGAATTGTACACTAGGTTATCTTGTATACTAGGAATTGTACATTAGGTTATCTGCTACACTAGGAAGTGTACACTAAATAATCTGATACACTAGGAATTGTACACTAGGTTATCTGCTACATTAGGAATTGTACACTAGGTCATCTGCTACACTAGGAATTGTATACTAGTATATCTTCTACACTCGGAATTGTATATTAGGTTATCTGCTACACTAGGTTATCTGCTACACTCTGTTGTCTGCTACACTAGGGCGTGTACACTAGGCTATCTGCTACACTAGGAATTGTATACTAGGTTATCTGCTACACTAGGACTTGTACACTAGGTTATCTGCTACACTAGGAATTGTACACTAGGTTATCTGCTACACTAGGAATTGTACACTAGGTCGTCTGCTACACTAGGAATTATATACTAGTTTATCTTCTACACTCGGAATTGTACATTAGGTTATCTGCTACACTAGGTTATCTGCTACACTAGGTTATCTGCTACACTAGGGCGTGAACACTAGGTTATCTGCTACTCTAGGAAGTGTATACTAGGTTATCTGTTACACTAGGAATTGTACACTAGGTTATCTGCTACACTAGGAATTGTACACTAGGTTATCTGCTACACTAGGAATTGTACACTAGGTTATCTGCTACACTAGGAATTGTACACTATGTTATCTGCTACACTAGGAGGTGTACACTAGGTTTACTGCTACTCTAGGAATTGTACACTAGGTTTACTGCTACACTAGGAATTGTACACTATGTTATCTGGTACACTAGGAATTGTACACTAGGTTATCTGCTACACTAGGAATTGTACACTAGGAATTTTACACTCGGTTATCTGCTACACTAGGAATTGTTCACTAGGAATTGTACACTAGGTTATCTGCTAAACTAGGAATTGTACACTAGGAATTGTACACTATGTTATCTGCTACATTAGGAATTGTACACTAGGTTATCTGCTACACTAGGTATTGTACATTAGGTTATCTGCTACAGTAGGAAGTGTACATTAGGTTATCTGCTACACTAGGAATTGTACACTATGTTATCTGCTACACTAGGAAGTGTACACTAAGTTATCTGATACACTAGGAATTGTACACTATGTCATCTACTACACTAGGAATTGTATACTAGTTTATCTTCTACACTCGATATTGTACATTAGGTTATCTGCTACACTAGGTTATCTGCTACACTAGGTTATCTGCTACACTAGGGCGTGTACACTAGGTTATCTGCTACACTAGGAATTGTATACTAGGTTATCTGCTACACTATGAATTGTACACTATGTTATCTGCTACACTAGGAATTGTACACTAGGTTATCTGCTACACTAGGAATTGTTCACTATGTGATCTGCTACACTAGAAATTGTATACTAGTTTATCTTCTACACTCGGAATTGTACATTAGGTTATCTGCTACACTAGGTTATCAGCTACACTATGTTATCTGCTACACTAGGGCGTGTACACTATGTTATCTGCTACACTAGGTGTTGTACCTTATGTCATCTGCTACACTAGGAGATGTACACTATGTTATCTGCTACATTAGGAATTGTACACTAGGTTATCTGCTACACTAGGAATTGTACACTAGGTTATCTGCCACACTAAGAATTATACATTAGGTTATCTGCCACACTAGGAATTGTACACTAGGTTATCTGCCACACTACGAATTATACATTAGGTTATCTGCCACACTAGGAATTGTACACTATGTTATCTGCTACACTGGGATTGTACATTAGGTTATCTGCTACACTAGGAAATGTGTACTAGGTTATCCGCTACACTAGGTTATCTGCTACACTAGGAATTGTACACTAGGTTATCTGCTACACTAGATTATGCACTAAACTAGGAATTGTACACTAGGTTATCTGCTACACTAGAATTGTACATTAGGTATCTGCTCGTAGGAATTGTACATTTGGTTTTATCTGCTACACTAGGATGTGTACATTAGGTTATCTGCTACACTAGGAAATGAACACTAGGTCGTCTGCTACACTAGGAATTGTACACTAGGTTATCTGCTACACTAGGAATTGTACACTAGGTTATCTGCTACACTAGGAATTGTACACTAGGTTATCTGCTACACTAGGAATTGTAAACTAGGAATTGTACACTAGGTTATCTGCTACACTAGGACTTGTACACTAGATTATCTTGTATACTAGGAATTGTACATTAGGTTATCTGCTACACTAGGAATTGTACATTAGGTTATCTGCTACACTAGGAATTGTACACTATGTTATCTGCTACACTAGGAAGTGTACACTAGGTCATCTGCAACACTAGGAATTGTATACTAGTTTATCTTCTACACTCGGAATTGTACATTAGGTTATCTGCTACACTAGGTTATCTGCTACACTAGAGCGTGTACACTAGGTTATCTGCTACACTAGGAATTGTACACTAGGTTATCTGCTACACTAGGAATTGAACACTAGGTCGTCTGCTACACTAGGAATTGTACACTAGGTTATCTGCTACACTAGGAATTGAACACTAGGTCGTCTGCTACACTAGGAATTGTACACTAGGTTATCTGCTACACTAGGAATTGTACACTAGGAATTGTTCACTAGGTTATCTGCTACACAAGGAATTGAACACTAGGTTATCTGCCACACTAAGAATTATACATTAGGTTATCTGCCACACTAGGAATTGTACACTAGGTTATCTGCCACACTACGAATTATACATTAGGTTATCTGCCACACTAGGAATTGTACACTATGTTATCTGCTACACTGGGATTGTACATTATGTTATCTGCTACACTAGGAATTGTACACTATGTTATCTTTTACACTAGGATGGTACGTTATGTTATCTGCTATACTAGCAAGTGTACACTAAGTTATCTGCTACACTAGGAATTGTACACTAGGAATTGTCATTAGGTTATCTGCTATACTAGGAAGTGTACACTAGGTTATCTGCTACACTAGGAATTGTACACTAGGTTATCTGCTACACTAGTAATTGTACATTAGGTTATCTGTTACACTAGGAATTGTACACTAGGTTATCTTGTATACTAGTAATTGTACATTAGTTTATCTGCTACAGCATGAATTGTACATTAGGTTATCTGCTACACTAGGAATTGTACACTAGGTTATCTGCTACACTAGGAATTGTACACTAGGTTATCTGCCACACTAGGAATTGTACATTAGGTTATCTGCCACACTAGGAATTGTACACTAGGTTATCTGCTACACTAGGAATTGTACACTAGGTTATCTGCTACACTAGGAATTGTACACTAGGTTATCTGCTACACTAGGTTATGCACTAAACTAGGAATTGTACACTAGGTGATCTGCTACACTAGGAATTGTACACTAGGTTATCTTGTATACTAGGAATTGTACATTAGGTTATCTGCTACACTAGGAAGTGTACACTAAATAATCTGATACACTAGGAATTGTACACTAGGTTATCTGCTACATTAGGAATTGTACACTAGGTCATCTGCTACACTTGGAATTGTATACTAGTATATCTTCTACACTCGGAATTGTATATTAGGTTATCTGCTACACTAGGTTATCTGCTACACTCTGTTGTCTGCTACACTAGGGCGTGTACACTAGGCTATCTGCTACACTAGGAATTGTATACTAGGTTATCTGCTACACTAGGATTGTACATAGGTTATCTGCTACACTAGGAATTGTACACTAGGTTATCTGCTACACTAGGAATTGTACACTAGGTCGTCTGCTACACTAGGAATTATATACTAGTTTATCTTCTACACTCGGAATTGTACATTAGGTTATCTGCTACACTAGGTTATCTGCTACACTAGGTTATCTGCTACACTAGGGCGTGAACACTAGGTTATCTGCTACTCTAGGAAGTGTATACTAGGTTATCTGTTACACTAGGAATTGTACACTAGGTTATCTGCTACACTAGGAATTGTACACTAGGTTATCTGCTACACTAGGAATTGTACACTAGGTTATCTGCTACACTAGGAATTGTACACTATGTTATCTGCTAAACTAGGAGGTGTACACTAGGTTTACTGCTACACTAGGAATTGTACACTAGGTTTACTGCTACACTAGGAATTGTACACTATGTTATCTGGTACACTAGGAATTGTACACTAGGTTATCTGCTACACTAGGAATTGTACACTAGGAATTTTACACTCGGTTATCTGCTACACTAGGAATTGTTCACTAGGAATTGTACACTAGGTTATCTGCTAAACTAGGAATTGTACACTAGGAATTGTACACTATGTTATCTGCTACATTAGGAATTGTACACTAGGTTATCTGCTACACTAGGAATTGTACACTAGGTTATCTTGTATACTAGGAATTGTACATTAGGTTATCTGCTACACTAGGTATTGTACATTAGGTTATCTGCTACAGTAGGAAGTGTACATTAGGTTATCTGCTACACTAGGAATTGTACACTATGTTATCTGCTACACTAGGAAGTGTACACTAAGTTATCTGATACACTAGGAATTGTACACTATGTCATCTACTACACTAGGAATTGTATACTAGTTTATCTTCTACACTCGATATTGTACATTAGGTTATTTGCTACACTAGGTTATCTGCTACACTAGGTTATCTGCTACACTAGGGCGTGTACACTAGGTTATCTGCTACACTAGGAATTGTATACTAGGTTATCTGCTACACTAGGATTTGTACACTATGTTATCTGCTACACTAGGAATTGTACACTAGGAATTGTTCACTATGTTATCTGCTACACTAGGAATTGTATACTAGTTTATCTTCTACACTAGGAATTGTACATTAGGTTATATGCTACACTAGGTTGTTGGTTATCTGCTACACTAGGTTTGTTGTTATCTGCTACACTAGGGCGTGTACACTATGTTATCTGCTACACTAGGTGTTGTACCTTATGTCATCTGCTACACTAGGAGATGTACACTAGGTTATCTGCTACATTAGGAATTGTACACTAGGTTATCTGGTACACTAGGAATTGTACAGTAGGTTATCTGCTACACTAGGATTGTACATTATGTTATCTGCTACAATAGGAGGTGTACACTAGGTTATCTGCTACACTAGGAAGTGTACACTATGTTATCTGCTACACTAGGAATTGTACACTCGGTTATCTACTACACTAGGAATTGTACACTAGGTTATCTGCTACACTAGGTAGTGTACACTATGTTATCTTCTACACTAGGGCGGTTACACTAGGTTATCTGCTACACTAGGTATTATACACTAGGTTATCTGCTACACTTGAACTGACCATTATGTTATCTGCTACACTAGGAAGTGTACACTAGGTTATCTGCTACACTAGGAAGTGTACACTAGCAATTGTACATTAGGTTACCTGCTACACTAGGAAGTGTACGCTAGGTTATCTGCTACACTAGGAAGTGTACACTCGGAATTGTTCTCTAGGTTATCTGCTATACTAGGAAGTGTACACTAGGTTATCTGCTACACTAGGAAGTGTACACTAGGAATTGTTCACTAGGTTATCTGCTATACTAGGAATTGTACACTAGGTTATCTGCTACACTAGGAATTGTACACTATGTTATATGTTACACTAGGATGGTACATTATGTTATCTGCTACACTAGCTAGTGTACATTAGCTTATCTGCTACACTAGGAAGTGTATACTAGGTTATCTGCTACACTAGGTTATCTGCTACACTAGGAACACTAGGTTATCTGCTACACTAGGAATTGTACACTAGGTTATCTGCTACACTAGGAATTGTACACTAGGTTATCTGCTACACTAGGAATTGTACACTAGGTTATCTGCTACACTAGGTTATGCACTCAACTAGGAATTGTACACTAGATTATCTGCTACACTAGGAATTGTACACTAGGTTATCTTGTATACTAGAAATTGTACATTAGGTTATCTGCTACACTAGGAATTGTACATTAGGTTATCTGCTACAGTAGGAATTGTACATTGGGTTATCTGCTACACTAGGAATTGTACACTATGTTATCTGCTACACTAGGAAGTGTACACTAAGTTATCTGATACACTAGGAATTGTACACTATGTCATCTACTACACTAGGAATTGTATACTAGTTTATCTTCTACACTCGATATTGTACATTAGGTTATTTGCTACACTAGGTTATCTGCTACACTAGGTTATCTGCTACACTAGGGCGTGTACACTAGGTTATCTGCTACACTAGGAATTGTATACTAGGTTATCTGCTACACTAGGAATTGTACACTATGTTATCTGCTACACTAGGAATTGTACACTAGGTTATCTGCTACACTAGGAATTGTTCACTATGTGATCTGCTACACTAGAAATTGTATACTAGTTTATCTTCTACACTCGGAATTGTACATTAGGTTATATGCTACACTAGGTTATCAGCTACACTATGTTATCTGCTACACTAGGGCGTGTACACTATGTTATCTGCTACACTAGGTGTTGTACCTTATGTCATCTGCTACACTAGGAGATGTACACTAGGTTATCTGCTACATTAGGAATTGTACACTAGGTTATCTGCTACACTAGGAATTGTATACTAGGTTATCTGGTACACTAGGAATTGTACAGTAGGTTATCTGCTACACTAGGATTGTACATTATGTTATCTGCTACAATAGGAGGTGTACACTAGGTTATCTGCTACACTAGGACGTGTACACTATGTTATCTGCTACACTAGGAATTGTACACTCGGTTATCTACTACACTAGGAATTGTACACTAGGTTATCTGCTACACTAGGTAGTGTACACTATGTTATCTTCTACACTAGGGCGGTTACACTAGGTTATCTGCTACACTAGGTATTATACACTAGGTTATCTGCTACACTTGGACTGACCATTATGTTATCTGCTACACTAGGAAGTGTACACTAGGTTATCTGCTACACTAGGAAGTGTACACTAGCAATTGTACATTAGGTTACCTGCTACACTAGGAAGTGTACGCTAGGTTATCTGCTACACTAGGAAGTGTACACTCGGAATTGTTCTCTAGGTTATCTGCTATACTAGGAAGTGTACACTAGGTTATCTGCTACACTAGGAAGTGTACACTAGGAATTGTTCACTAGGTTATCTGCTATACTAGGAATTGTACACTAGGTTATCTGCTACACTAGGAATTGTACACTATGTTATATGTTACACTAGGATGGTACATTATGTTATCTGCTACACTAGCTAGTGTACATTAGCTTATCTGCTACACTAGGAAGTGTATACTAGGTTATCTGCTACACTAGGTTATCTGCTACACTAGGAACACTAGGTTATCTGCTACACTAGGAATTGTACACTAGGTTATCTGCTACACTAGGAATTGTACACTAGGTTATCTGCTACACTAGGAATTGTACACTAGGTTATCTGCTACACTAGGTTATGCACTCAACTAGGAATTGTACACTAGATTATCTGCTACACTAGGAATTGTACACTAGGTTATCTTGTATACTAGAAATTGTACATTAGGTTATCTGCTACACTAGGAATTGTACATTAGGTTATCTGCTACAGTAGGAATTGTACATTGGGTTATCTGCTACACTAGGAATTGTACACTATGTTATCTGCTACACTAGGAAGTGTACATTAGATAATCTGATACACTAGGAATTGTACACTAGGTTATCTGCTACACTAGGAATTGTACACTAGGTCTTCTGCTACACTAGGAGTTGTATACTAGTTTATCTTCTACACTCGGAATTGTACATTAGGTTATCTGCTATTCTAGGTTATCTGCTCCACTAGGTTATCTGCTACACTAGGGCGTGAACACTAGGTTATCTGCTACACTAGGAAGTGTATACTAGGTTATCTGCTACACTAGGAATTGTACACTAGGTTATCTGATACACTAGGAATTGACCATTAAGTTATCTGCTACACTAGGTTATCTGCTACACTAGGGCGTGTAAGCTAGGTTATCTGCTACACTAGGAATTGTATACTAGGTTATCTGCTACACTAGGAATTGTACACTAGTTTATCTTCTACACTAGGAATTGTACACTAGATTATCTGCTACACTAGGAAGTGTACAATAGGTTATCTGCTACACTATGAATTGTACATTAGGTTATCTGCTACACTAGGAATTGTACACTAGGTTTAGATTTTCTGCTACACTAGGAATTGTACACTAGGTTATCTGCTACACTAGGAATTGTACACTATCTATCTATCTATCTTCCTTTAATGTCGAACCCCTCGCGGGGACGTAGACGTATGGCAAACTGCCGTATTGAATTGCTCTATGGTAGGGAGATGGACAATGTCAGGAGGGAGGTGGTTCCAATGATAGATTGTTCTTGGAAAGAAGGAGAACTTGTAGTAGTCTGTAGTTGCTGTAATTAACCTATAGCTTAAGGAATGGCAATGGCGAGTAGGACGGGAGAGGGGAACTAGGTAGTTTTCAATGGGAATAGCAACAAGATCATTATGAATGTTATACATAAGGGATAACCTATTGTCAATACGCCGTTGATCTAGTCTGCGTAGATTTAGGGAATGTAGCATGTCTGTAACACTAGAGGTACGATAGAAGTCAGCCTTTATCCAACGGGCTGCTCTTCGCTGGACACCTTCAATTTGGTCTATCAATGTTTGGGTATGGGGCGACCAGATCTCGGAGCCATATTCAAGCTGGGGTCTCACTAATGTCTGGTAAGCCATGGTCTTAAGGGGTTCAGATTTGACCTGGAGGTTTCTACGTAGAAATCCTAATGTTTGGTTTGCTTTCTTTGTTGACCTTTTTATGTGGGTGTCCCACGACAGGTTATTTGAGATATCCACGCCAAGGTATTTGGCTGAGGTGACCGACTCAAGTAGGACTCCATGGAGTTTATAATTGCTGGGAATAGGATGTTTCCTTCTGGTGACGTGGATAACTTGACATTTGGAGGGGTTAAATTCCATGTCCCACTCCAACTCCCACTCTTCTAATCTCTTAAGATCATTTTGGAGTGTGACCGATTCATTTGCAGATGTCAGTGATAGATATACTGCAGTATCATCTGCAAAGATGCGGACTTTGGAACTGATGTTTTGTGGGAGGTCGTTTATGTAGGCTAGGAAAAGCAGGGGTCCAAGTACGGATCCCTGTGGGACTCCAGAGGACACCGGAATGGCCTCTGAACTAGTACCATTAAGGACAACTGACTGGAGTCTATTATCTAGAAAACTCTTAATCCACCTTAATGTTTGACCTCTGACTCCATATTCATGCATTTTTAGTAGTACTTTCTCGTGATTGACCTTATCGAAAGCCTTACTGAAGTCTAATAGGATTAGATCTACCTGATGCTTATTGTAGACAGAGGTAACCAAGTGATTGACTAGCATTACTAATTGGGTCACGCATGACCGTTTTTCTCTAAAACCATGCTGCAAATGGTACAGAATACTGTGGTTAGTGAAGTGTTTTGCTATCGAGGAGGAAACTATATGTTCAAGTACCTTGCATAGAACACATGTCAGTGAGATAGGCCTATAGTTGGCGGGGTTTGACTTGTCCACTTTTTTGTAAATGGGAGCAACATTTGCTGACTTCCACTGGGCAGGCAGTGATCCTTCGTTGAGGGATTTTTGGAATAAGACTTCAAGGATAGGTGAGAGTTCTTTAGACAGGGTTTTAAGTATGATTGGCTTAATTAGGTCAGGACCACTAGCCTTGTGGGGGTTCAGGTTATTGAGAAGTATTTCTATGCCATTTGAACGTACTGTGATCTCATTCATGTTTGGCGTGGATTGACCATTCAGGTTTCCATATGTGTCCTGAATTTTCATTTTACAAATGGAGGTAAGTCTTAGTGGAGATTTGGAGCTGAAGTCAGACTGAAACTGTTTGTTCAGTGCTGTGGCTTTAGCAGCTTCCTCATGATGAAATTTGTTTTCATGCTTTAGGGGTGGCATTGATTTGATACACTAGGTTATCTGCTACATTAGGAAATGTACACTAGGTTATCTGCTAAACTAGGAGGTGTACACTAGGTTTACAGCTACACTAGGAATTGTACACTAGGTTTACTGCTACACTAGGAATTGTACACTATGTTATCTGGTACACTAGGAATTGTACACTAGGAATTGTACACTAGGTTATCTGCTACACTAGGAATTGTACACTAGGAATTGTACACTAGGTTATCTGCTACACTAGGAATTGTACACTAGGTTATCTGCTACACTAGGTTATCTGCTACACTAGGAATTGTACACTAGGTTATCTGCTACACTAGGAATTGTACACTAGGTTATCTGCTACACTAGGAATTGTACACTAGGTCGTCTGCTACACTAGGAATTGTATACTAGTTTATCTTCTACACTCGGAATTGTACATTAGGTTATCTGCTACATTAGGTTATCTGCTACACTAGGTTATCTGCTACACTAGGGCGTGAACACTAGGTTATCCGTTACTCTATGAAGTGTATACTAGGTTATCTGCTACACTAGGAATTGTACACTAGGTTATCTGCTACACTAGGAATTGACCATTAAGTTATATGCTACACTAGGGCGTGTAAACTAGGTTATCTGCTACAATACGAATTGTATACTAGGTTATCTGCTGCTCTAGGGATTGTACACTAGTTTATATTCTACACTAGGAATTGTACACTAGATTATCTGCTACACTAGGAAGTGTAAAATAGGTTATCTGCTACACTATGAATTGTACATTAGGTTTTCTGCTACACTAGGAATTGTACACTAGGTTATCTGCTACACTAGGAATTGTACACTAGGTTTACTGCTACACTAGGAACTGTACACTAGGTTTACTGCTACACTAGGAATTGTACACTATGTTATCTGGTACACTAGGAATTGTACACTAGGTTATCTGCTACACTAGGAATTGTACACTAGGAATTGTACACTAGGTTATCTGCTACACTAGGAATTGTACACTAGGAATTGTATACTAGGAATTGTACACTAATTTATCTGCTACACTAGGAATTGTACACTAGGTTACATTAGGCTATCTGCTACACTAGGAATTGTACATTAGGTTATCTGCTACAGTAGGAAGTGTACATTAGGTTATCTGCTACACTAGGAAGTGTACACTATGTTATCTGCTACACTAGGAAGTGTACACTAGGTTATCTGATACACTAGGAATTGTACACTATGTCATCTACTACACTAAGAATTGTATACTAGTTTATCTTCTACACTCGGAATTGTACATTAGGTTATCTGCTACACTAGGTTATCTGCTAAACTAGGTTATCTGCTACACTAGGGCGTGTACACTAGGTTATCTGCTACACTAGAAATTGTATACTAGGTTATCTGCTACACTAGGAATTGTACACTATGTTATCTGCTACACTAGGAATTGTACACTAGGTTATCTGCTACACTAGGAATTGTACACTAGGTCATCTGCTACACTAAGAATTGTATACTAGTTTATCTTCTACACTCGGAATTGTACATTAGGTTATCTGCTACACTAGGTTATCAGCTACACTATGTTATCTGCTACACTAGGGCGTGTACACTAGGTTATCTGCTACACTAGGTATTGTACCTTATGTTATCTGCTACACTAGGAGGTGTACACTAGGTTATCTGCTACACTGGGAAGTGTACACTAGGTTATCTGCTACACTAGGAATTGTACACTCGGTTATCTACTACACCAGGAATTGTACACTAGGTTATCTGCTACACTAGGGCGGTTACACTAGGTTATCTGCTACACTAGGAATTATACACTAGGTTATGTGCTACACTTGGTTTGACCATTATGTTATCTGCTACACTATGAAGTGTACACTAGGTTATCTGCCACACTAGGAAGTGTACACTAGCAATTGTACATTAGGTTATCTGCTACACTAGGAATTGTACACTAGACTATCTGCTACACTTGGATTGTATATTATGTTATCTGCTACACTAGGAGGTGTACACTAAGTTATCTGCTACACTAGGAAGTGTACACTAGGCTATCTGCTACACTAGGAAGTGTACACTAGGAATTGTTCTCTAGGTTATCCTCTATACTAGGAAGTGTACACTAGGTTATCTGCTACACTAGGAATTGTACACTAGGTTATCTGCTACACTAGGAAGTGTACACTAGGAATTGTTCACTAGGTTATCTGCTATACTATGAAGTGTACACTAGGTTATCTGCTACACTAGGAATTGTACACTAGGTTATCTGCTACACTAGGAAGTGTACACTAGGTTATCTGCCACACTAGGAAATATACATTAGGTTATCTGCCACACTAGGAATTGTACACTAGGTTATCTGCTACACTAGGAATTGTACACTAGGTTATCTGCTACACTAGAAAGTGTACACTAGGAATTGTTCACTAGGTTATCTGCTATACTAGGAATTGTACACTATGTTATCTGCTACACTAGGAATTGTACACTAGGTTATCTGCTACACTAGTAAGTGTACACTAGGAATTGTTCACTAGGTTATCTGCTATACTAGGAATTGTACACTATGTTATCTGCTACACTAGGAATTGTACACTAGGTTATCTGCCACACTAGGAACAATACATTAGATTATCTGCCACACTAGGAAGTGTACACTAGGTGATCTGCTACACTAGGATCGTACATTATGTTATCTGCTACACTAGGAATTGTACACTATGTTATCTTTTACACTAGGATGGTACATTATGTTATCTGCTACACTAGCAAGCGTACGCTAGGTTATCTGCTACACTAGGAATTGTACACTATGAAGTGTTCACTAGGTTATCTGCTATACTAGGAAGTGTACAATAGGTTATCTGCTACACTAGGAATTGTACACTAGGTTATCTGCTACACTAGGAAGTGAACACTAGGAATTGTTCACTAGGTTATCTTGTATACTAGGAATTGTACATTAGGTTATCTACCACAGCATGAATTGTACATTAGGTTATCTGCTACACTAGGAAGTGTACACTAGGTTATCTGCTACACTAGGAATTGTACACTAGGTTATCTGCCACACTATGAATTGTACATTAGGTTATCTGCCACACTATGAATTGTACACTAGGTGATCTGCTACACTAGGATTGTACATTATGTTATCTGCTACACTAGGAATTCTACACTATGTTATCTATTACACTAGGATGGTACTTTATGCTATGCAAGTGTACATTTTGTTATCTGCTACACTAGGAAGTGTATACTAGGTTATCTGCTACCCTAGATTATCTGCTACACTAGGAATTGTAAACTAGGTTATCTGCTACACTACGAATTGTACACTAGATTATCTGCTACACTAGGAATTGTACTCTAGGTTATCTGCTACACTAGGAATTGTACACTAGGTCATCTTCTACACTCGGAATTGTACATTAGGTTATCTGCTACACTAGGTTATCTGCTACACTAGGTTATCTGCTACACTAGGGCGTGTACACTAGGTTATCTGCTACATTAGGAATAGTATACTAGGTTATCTGCTACACTAGGTATTGTACACTAGGTTATCTGCTACACTAGGAATTGTACACTAGGCTATCTGCTACACTAGGAATTTTACACTAGGAATTGTATACTAGTTTATCTTCTACACTCGGTATTGTACATTAGGTTATCTGCTACACTAGGTTATCTGCTAGACTAGGTTATCTGCTACACTAGGGCGTATACACTAGGTTATCTGCTACACCAGGAAGTGTATACTAGGTTATCTGCTACACTAGGAATTGTACACTAGGTTATCTGCTCCACTAGGAATTGACCATTAAGTTATCTGCTACACTAGGTTATCTGCTACACTAGGGCGTGTACATTAGGTTATCTGCTACACTAGGATTTGCATACTAGGTTATCTGCTACACTAGGAATTGTACACTAGTTTATCTTCTACACTAGGAAGTGTACACTAGATTATCTGCTACACTAGGAAGTGTACATTAGGTTTTCTGCTACACTATGAATTGTACATTAGGTTATCTGCTACACTAGGAATTGTACACTCGGTTATCTGCTACACTAGGAGGTGTACACTAGGTTTACTGCTACACTAGGAATTGTAAACTAGGTTATCTGGTACACTAGGAATTGTACACTAGGAATTGTATACTAGGTTATCTGCTACACTAGGAATTGTACACTAGGTTATCTGCTACACTAGGAAGTGTACACTAGGTTATCTGCTACACTAGGAGGTGTACACTAGGTTTACTGCTACACTAGGAATTGTACATTAGGTTTACTGCTACACTAGGAATTGTAAACTAGGAATTGTACACTAGGTTATCTGCTACACTAGGAATTGTACACTAGGAAGTGTACACTAGGTTATCTGCTACACTAGGTTATCTGCTACACTAGGGCGTGTACACTAGGTTATCTGCTACACTAGGAATTGTATACTAGGTTATCTGCTACACTAGTAATTGTACACTAGGTTATCTGCTACACTAGTAATTGTACACTAGGTAATCTGCTACACTAGGAGGTGTGCACTAGGAATTGTACACTAGGTTATCTGCTACACTAGGAATTGTACACTAGGAATTGTACACTAGGTTATCTGCTACACTAGGAATTGTACACTAGGAATTGTACACTAGGTTATCTGCTACACTAGGTTATCTGCTACACTAGGAATTGTACACTAGGTTTACTGCTACACTAGGAATTGGACACTAGGTTATCTGGTACACTAGGAATTGTACACTAGGAATTGTACACTAGGTTATCTGCTACACTAGGAATTGTACACTATGCTATCTGCTACACTAGGAAGTGTACACTAGATAATCTGATACACTAGGAATTGTACACTAGGTTATCTGCTACACCAGGAATTGTACACTAGGTTATCTGCTACACTAGGATTTGTACACTAGGTTATCTTGTATACTAGGAATTGTACATTAGGTTATCTGCTACACTAGGAATTGTACATTAGGTTATCTGCTAGAGTAGGAATTGTACATTAGGTTATCTGCTTCACTAGGAATTGTACACTAGCTTATCTGCTACACTAGGAAGTGTACACTATGTCATCTTCTACACTCGGAATTGTACATTAGGTTATCTGCTACACTAGGTTATCTGCTACACTAGGGCGTGTACACTAGGTTATCTGCTACACTAGGAATTGTATACTAGGTTATCTGCTACACTAGTAATTGTACACTAGGTTATCTGCTACACTAGTAATTGTACATTAGGTAATCTGCTACACTAGGAGGTGTGCACTAGGAATTGTACACTAGGTTATCTGCTACACTAGGAATTGTACACTAGGTTATCTGCTACACTAGGAATTATACACTAGGAATTGTACATTAGGTTATCTGCTACACTAGGAAGTGTACACTAGGTTATCTGTTACACTAGGAAGTGTACATTAGGTTATCTACCACACTAGAAATTGTACACTAGGTCATCTACCACACTAGGAATTGTACATTATGTTATCTGCTACACTAGGAATTGGATACTAGGTTATCTGCTACACTAGGAATTGTACACTAGGATATCTGCTACACTAGGAATTGTACACTAGGTTATCTGCTACACTAGGTTATACGCTACATTAGGAATTGTACACTAGGAATTGTACATTAGGTTATCTGCTACACTAGGAAGTGTACACTAGGTTATCTGCTACACTAGGAATTGTACATTAGGTTATCTGCCACACTAGGAATTGTACACTAGGTTATCTGCTACACTATGATTGTACATTATGATATCTGCTACACTAGAAATTGTACACTATGTTATCTGCTACACTCGGATGGTACTTTATCTTATCTGCTACACTAGCAATTGTACATTATGTTATCTGCTACATTAGGAAGTGTATACTAGGTTATCTGCTACATTAGTTTATCTGCTACACTTGGATTTGTACACTAGGTTATCTGCTACACTAGGAATTGTAAACTAGGTCATCTGCTACACTAGAAATTGTACACTAGGTCATCTGCTACACTAGGTTATCTGCTACACTAGCTTATCTGCTACATTAGGAATTGTACATTAGGTTATCTGCTACACTAGGAATTGTACACTAGGTTATCTGCTACACTAGGAATTATACACTAGGAATTGTACATTAGGTTATCTGCTACACTAGGAAGTGTATACTAGGTTATCTGTTACACTAGGAATTGTACACTATGTTATCTGCTACACTAGGAATTGACCATTAAGTTATCTGCTACACTAGGTTATCTGCTACACTAGGGCGTGTACACTAGGTTATCTGCTACACTAGGATTTGCATACTATGTTATCTGCTACACTAGGAATTGTACACTAGTTTATCTTCTACACTAGGAAGTGTACACTAGATTATCTGCTACACTAGGAAGTGTACATTAGGTTATCTGCTACACTATGAATTGTACACTAGGTTATCTGCTACACTAGGAATTGTACACTAGGTTATCTGGTACACTAGGAATTGTACACTAGGAATTGTATACTAGGTTATCTGCTACACTAGGAATTGTACACTAGGTTATCTGCTACATTAGTAATTGTACATTAGGTTATCTGCTACACTAGGAATTGTACACTAGGTTATCTGCTACACTAGGAATTATACACTAGGAATTGTACATTAGGTTATCTGCTACACTAGGAAGTGAACACTAGGTTATCTGCTACACTAGGAATTGTACACTAGGTTATCTGCTACACTAGGAATTGTACACTAGGTCATCTGCTACACTAGGTTATCTGCTACACTAGGAATTGGATACTAGGTTATCTGCTACACTAGGAATTGGATACTAGGTTATCTGCTACACTAGGAATTGTACACTAGGATATCTGCTACACTAGGAATTGTACACTAGGTTATCTGCTACACTAGGAATTGGATACTAGGATATCTGCTACACTAGGAATTGTACACTAGGTTATCTGCTACACTAGGTTATCCGCTACACTAGGACTTGTACATTAGGTTATCTGCTACACTAGGAAGTGTACACTAGGTTATCTGCTACACTAGGAATTGTACATTAGGTTATCTGTCACACTAGGAATTGTACACTAGGTTATCTGCTACACTATGATTGTACATTATGTTATCTGCTACACTAGGAATTGTACACTATGTTATCTGCTACACTCGGATGGTACATTATCTTATCTGCTACACAAGCAATTGTACATTAGGTTATCTGCTGCATTAGGAAGTGTATACTAGGTTATCTGCTACACTAGGTTATCTGCTACACTTGGATTTGTACACTAAGTTATCTGCTACACTAGGAATTGTACACTATGTCATCTGCTACACTAGGTTATCTGCTACACTAGCTTATCTGCTACATTATGAATTGTACATTAGGTTATCTGCTACACTAGGAATTGTACACTAGGTTATCTGCTACACTAGGAATTATACACTAGGAATTGTACATTAGGTTATCTGCTACACTAGGAAGTGTACTCTAGGTTATCTGCTACACTAGGAATTGTACATTAGGTTATCTACCACACAAGAAATTGTACACTAGGTCATCTGCTACACTAGGAATTGTACATTATGTTATCTGCTACACTAGGAATTGGACACTAGGTTATCTGCTACACTAGGAATTGTACACTAGGATATCTGCTACACTAGGAATTGTACACTAGGTCATCTGCTACACTAAGAAGTGTATACTAGTTTATCTTCTACACTCGGAATTGTACATTAGGTTATCTGCTACACTAGGTTATCTACTACACTAGGGCCTGTACACTAGGTTATCTGCTACACTAGGAATTGTATACTAGGTTATCTGCTACACTAGGAATTGTACACTAGGTTATCTGCTACACTAGGAATTGTACACTAGGTTATATGCTACACTAGGAATTGTACACTAGGTTATCTGCTACACTAGGAATTGTTCACTAGGTTTACTGCTACACTAGGAATTGTACACTATGTTATCTGGTACACTAGGAATTGTACACTAGGTTATCTGCTACACTAGGAATTGTACACTAGGTTATCTGCTACACTAGGAATTGTACACTAGGTTATCTGCTACACTAGGGCGTTTACACTAGGTTATCTGCTACACTAGGAATTGTCCACTACGTTATATGCTACACTAGGAATTGTACACTAGGAATTGTACACTAGGTTATCTGCTATTCTAGGAAGTGTACACTAGGTTATCTGCTACACTAGGAAGTGTACACTAGGTTATCTGCTACACTAGGAATTGTACACTAGGTTATCTGCTACACTAGGAATTGTACACTCGGTTATCTGCTACGCTAGGAATTGTACACTAGGTTATCTGCTACACTAGGAATTGTACACTAGGTTATCTGCTACACTAGGGCGTTTACACTAGGTTATCTGCTACACTAGGAAGTGTACACTAGGAATTGTTCACTAGGTTATCTGCTATACTAGGAATTGTACACTAGGTTATCTGCTCCACTAGGAATTGTACACTAGGTTATCTGGTACACTAGGAAGTGTACACTAGGTTATCTGGTACACTAGGAATTGTACACTAGGTTATCTGCTACACTAGGAATTGTACACTAGGTTATCTGCTACACTAGGAATTGTACACTAGGTTATATGCTAACCCTAACCCATAAGTATATGTCCATTAATAAATGTTTATAGCTAAGAAGGACAACTCGTTCACTGAAAATAACAATTTATTATCTGATTTATTTCTCATTGACAAACTTTGTCATTGTTCTCATGTATTGTAGGCACTAACTTAACACTATCCATGCTATCCACGCTATCCATGCTATCCATGCTATCATGCTATCCACGCTATCCACGCTATCCATGCTATCCACGCTATCCATGCTATCCACGCTATCCATGCTATCCATGCTATCCACGCTATCCATGCTATCCACGCTATCGCTATCCATGCTATCCACGCTATCCACGCTACCAGCTATCCACGCTATCCATGCTATCCATGCTATCCACGCTATCCATGCTATCCATGCTATCCATGCTATCCACGCTATCCATGCTATCCACGCTATCCACGCTATCCATGCTATCCATGCTATCCACGCTATCCACGCTATCCATGCTATCCATGTATCCATGCTATCCATGCTATCCATGCTATCCATGCTATCCATGCTATCCATGCTATCCACGCTATCCATGCTATCCATGCTATCCATGCTATCCATGATATCCATGATATCCACGCTATCCACGCTATCCACGCTATCCACGCTATCCATGTCGCTATCCATGCTATCCATGATATCCACGCTATCCACGCTATCCACGCTATCCACGCTATCCACGCTATCCATGCTATCCATGCTATCCACGCTATCCATGCTATCCATGCTATCCACGCTATCCATGCTATCCACGCTATCCCGCTATCCACGCTATCCACGCTATCCATGCTATCCACGCTATCCACGCTATCCACGCTATCCATGCTATCCATGCTATCCACGCTATCCATGCTTTCCATGCTATCCATGCTATCCGCTATCCATGTATCCACGCTATCCATGCTATCCATGCTATCCATGCTATCCACGCTATCCATGCTATCCATGCTATCCATTGTTGTTTGTTGTTGTTGTTGTTGTTTTGTTTGTTGTTTGTTTGTTGTTTGTTGTTTGTTTGTTTGTTTGTTTGTTGTTGTTTGTTTGTTGTTTTGTTGTTTTGTTGTTGTTTGTTGTTTGCTATCCACGCTATCCACGCTATCCATGCTATCCATGCTATCCACGCTATCCATCCAGTTATCCATGCTATCCACGCTATCCATCCACGCTATCCACGCTATCCATGCTATCCACGCTATCCACGCTATCCATGCTATCCATGCTATCCACGCTATCCATGCTATCCATGCTATCCACGCTATCCATCAATGTTATCCACGCTATCCACGCTATCACGCTATCCATGCTATCCATGCTATCCATGCTATCCACGCTATCCATCCATGTTATCCACGCTATCCATGCTATCCATGCTATCCTGCTATCCACGCTATCCATGCTACCCATGCTCTCACATGCTATCCATGCTATCCACCCATGTATCCATCGCTATCCACGCTATCCACGCTATCCACGCTACCATGATATCCATGCTATCCACGCTATCCATGCTATCCATGCTATCCACGCTATCCATCCATGCTATCCATCCACGCTATCCATGCTACCCACGCTATCCACGCTATCCATGCTATCCATGCTATCCACGCTATCCATGCTATCCATGCTATCCACGCTATCCATCCATGTTATCCACGCTATCCACGCTATCCGCTATCCATGCTATCCACGCTATCCACGCTATCCATGCTATCCACGCTATCCATCCATGTTATCCATGATATCCATGCTATCCACGATATCCATGCTATCCACGCTATCCATGCTATCCACGCTATCCACGCTATCCATGCTATGCGCTATCCAGTTCCATGTTGTTGTATCCTGTTTGCTATCCACGATATCCATGCTATCCACGCTATCCATGCTATCCAGTTCGCTATCCTGCTATCCACGCTATCCATGCTATCCATGATATCCATGCTATCCACGCTATCCAGTTTGTTTGTTGTTGTTTGTTTGTTTCCATTTTATCCACGCTATCACGCTATCCATGCTATCCATGCTATCCATGCTATCCATGCTATCCACGCTATCAGTATCCATGTTATCCATGCTATCCATGCTATCCAGTTTGCTATCCATGCTATCCACGCTTCCATGCTATCCATGCTATCCATGCTATCCTGCTATCCACGTTCATGTATCCATGTTCCACGCTATCCACGCTATCCATGCTATCCATGTTATCCATGCTATCCATGCTATCAATGATATCCATGCTATCCATGCTATCCACGCTATCCATTGCTATCCAGTTCCACGCTATCCATGCTATCCATGCTATCCACGCTATCCATGCTATCCATGCTATCCATGCTATCCACGCTATCCATGCTATCCATGTTATCCACGCTATCCACGCTATCCAGTTTGCTATCCATGCTATCAACGCTATCCATGCTATCCATGCTATCCATGCTATCCATGTTCTGTTATCCACGCTATCCATGCTATCCACGCTATCCACGCTATCCATGCTATCCGTTTGCTATCCATGCTATCCATGCTATCCATGATATCCATGCTATCCACGTTTATCCACGCTATCCACGCTATCCATGATATCCATGCTATCCACGCTATCCATGCTATCCATGCTATCCATTGCTATCCACGCTATCCATGCTATCCAGCTATCCACGCTATCCATGCTATCCACGCTATCCATGCTATCCACGCTATCCACGCTATCCATGCTATCCATGCTATCCATCCTGTTGCTATCCATGCTATCCATGCTATCCATGCTATCCATGCTATCCATGCTATCCACGCTATCCATTGCTATCCACGCTATCCATGCTATCCATGCTATCCACGCTATCCAGCTATCCATGCTATCCAGCTATCCATCCATGCTATCCACGCTATCCATGCTATCCATGCTATCCACGCTATCCATGCTATCCATGCTATCCACGCTATCCACGCTATCCATGCTATCCACGCTATCATGCTATCCACGCTATCCATGCTATCCATGCTATCCATGCTATCCATGCTATCCATGCTATCCATGCTATCCATGCTATCCATGCTATCCATGCTATCCACGCTATCCACGATATCCACGCTATCCATGCTATCCATGCTATCCACGCTAGCCATGCTATCCACGTTATCCACGCTATCCACGCTATCCACGATATCCACGATATCCACGCTATCCATGTTATCCACGCTATCCATGCTATCCATGCTATCCATCCATGCTATCCATGCTATCCACGCTATCCATGATATCCACGCTATCCCTGCTATCCACGCTATCCATGCTATCCACGTTATCCATCCATGCTATCCATGATATCCATGCTATCCACGCTATCTATCCATGTTATCCATGATATCCATGCTATCCATGATATCCATGCTATCCACGCTATCCATGCTATCCATGCTATCCATGCTATCCATCCATGCTATCCACGCTATCCACGCTATCCATGCTATCCATGCTATCCACGCTATCCATGCTATCCATGTTGTATCCATCCATGCTATCCACGCTATCCACGCTATCCATGCTATCCATGCTATCCACGCTATCCATGCTATCCATGCTATCCATGCTATCCATGCTATCCACGCTATCCATGCTATCCATGCTATCCATGCCGATATCCATGCTATCCATGCTATCCACGCTATCCATGCTATCCATGCTATCCATGCTATCCATGCTATCCACGCTATCCACGCTATCCATGCTATCCATGCTATCCACGCTATCCATGCTATCCACGCTATCCACGCTATCCATGCTATCCATGCTATCCACGCTATCCATGCTATCCATGCTATCCACGCTATCCATCCATGCTATCCACGCTATCCACGCTATCCATGCTATCTGCTATCCACGCTATCCATGCTATCCATGCTATCCATGCTATCCATGCTATCCATGCTATCCACGCTATCCATGCTATCCATGCTATCCACGCTATCCATGCTATCCATGCTATCCATGCTATCCATGCTATCCACGCTATCCATGTTCCATGCTATCCACGCTATCCATGCTATCCACGCTATCCATTGCTATCCACGCTATCCATGTTCCATGTTTGTTGTTTGCTATCCATGCTATCCATGCTATCCATGCTATCCATGCTATCCATGCTATCCACGCTATCCATGCTATCCATGCTATCCATGCTATCCATGCTATGCTATCCATCCATGCTATCCATGCTATCCATGCTATCCATGCTATCCATGCTATCCATGCTATCCACGCTATCCAGCTATCCATGCTATCCATGCTATCCATGCTATCCACGCTATCCATGCTATCCATGCTATCCATGCTATCCACGCTATCCATGCTATCCACGCTATCCATGCTATCCATGCTATCCATCGCTATCCACGCTATCCACGCTATCCATGCTATCCACGCTATCCAGCTATCCATGCTATCCATGCTATCCATCGCTATCCATGCTATCCATGCTATCCATTGCTATCCATGCTATCCATGCTATCCATGCTATCCATGCTATCCACGCTATCCATGCTATCCATGCTATCCATGCTATCCATGCTATCCATGCTATCCATCCATGCTATCCATGCTATCCATGCTATCCACGCTATCCATGCTATCCCGCTATCCACGCTATCCATGCTATCACGCTATCCACGCTATCCATGCTATCCATGCTATCCACGCTATCCATGCTATCCACGCTATCCATGCTATCCATGCTATCCACGCTATCCATGCTATCCATGCTATCCATGCTATCCACGCTATCCATGCTATCCATGCTATCCACGCTATCCATGCAATCCATGATATCCACGCTATCCATGCTATCCATGATATCCACGCTATCCATGCTATCCACGCTATCCATGCTATCCACGCTATCCATGCTATCCATGCTATCCACGCTATCCATGCTATCCATCCATGCTATCCACGCTATCCATGCTATCCACGCTATCCACGCTATCCATGCTATCCACGCTATCCACGCGAGGAGCTATGCAAGCAGTCTTGCAATAACACAAGGACGAATCTGTAACCTCAGTTGACAAGAACGTCACCTGTTTAACGCCGATAGCACCACCCTATGTAACCTCAGTTGACAAGAACGTCACCTGTTTAACCCTATGCAACCGGATGCAGCAAGTTGTTCTTACCAATTTGGTGGAATGGAAATTGAACACTAATTGAAATAAATAGTGATTTACCATCAATAGCCTATCGTGTGTTCATTGTGTCACGTGTACACGGTAAAGCAGTTCATCGTGTGTTCGTTCTGTCACGTTTACACGGTACAGACAGTTCATCGTGTGTTCGTTCTGTCACGTTTACACGGTACAGACAGTTCATCGTGTGTTCGTTCTGTCACGTTTACACGGTACAGACAGTTCATCAATAAGGTCATCTATGATGACCACTTAGTTTATACACATTTATTTAACTCGATTTCGAAACAAGTACTTTCAACATATATTAATAACTCTCGATACCTCATTCCTGGTGGAATCCAACGCCACGAGGGAGAGAGAAGGGGCAACGCGGAATTTAAATGCCTTGTCTAAGGACACACTCGTAACGGCTCCAGCGGGGCTCGAACTCAGGGCATATCGCCCCTGAAGCGATCGTGCAACCACTGTGCTATCACGACTATGATGACCATTTGACTATTATTATCAGTCCAAAGACATATATATAGTTTGCATGTGAAGACATTATTTGTGTCAAAGCCTTCAAGACACTAGCCTGTGTGCCAGTCTGTCGATTTTTTACTGTTTAACTTCTGGCAAAATGACATGATCAGAAACTCAATACGGTCCAATTAATAGTCTCGGTGTTAAAATATATTTATTTGACTGACCAGGTAAAATATATCGACACCTGTTCCCAGGCTAGCAAGACACATCAAAAATAATATAGACCCACTCAAAGCAACCGCAAATTTCTATGTGTGGCCGCAAAATATTGATATATTTTCCCATTTATCCTTTCTTCCTTATTAGTTCGTTCAGCAGTGGTGCAAAGCTCGTCGTGTATATGCATACCCCCAACATCTCCACACAGCAATACGTGTATCAGCACTGTAGACATATCTAGTCAACACGGAAGAGCCCATACTCCAAATGTTGGAACTATCCTTTTTCGGGTTGAGGAACTATCCTTTTTGGTAAATCATTAATGATATACACAAGATGTTGATTGTATGAACACCTAAGTTCCTAGTTAGGCAAATATCTCAATCAAGTTAGGCTATACATATATTTTGAGGAACATCTCAAACTAATCAATTGTTTTATTCGTCTACAATGGAAATAAACATATAATTCATGTCCTTAATATCTCTACGATATAGCTGTGATATATATAATATATACATTATATTTACGCATAAACAGCACCACCATGCATGTATCTGGTCAAACGTTGATTAATGCACGATAAACAATAATGTTGAAGTTAGCCCTCACTAGAATAATTTGAAGTTGCATAAAATGTCGGAGTGAAGTTCGGTATATTTTATACAGGCTTATTTTTTCTTCCGGGTTGAAATCTGGGTATCTTCCTCGTTCCTCAAGCTGATTGCATCTTCCTCGTTCCTCAAGCTGATTGCAGGTCATGTTATCAATACATGAGGGCTTCGTAAACTATATATAGTGTATTCACACCGATTGTAACCATGCGTGTGCATTTAGGGGAATTTGTATACGTTGTGTCCAGGAAGTGAAATAACATATTCTTTATCTCCGGTAATAAATGTCCTTGTAATTGTGCAAGCTATACATACATGCATGCATGGCGTGATGCACGCGTCGTACGTGTATGTACATGTTGAGTGTGGGACATCCGTATTATATCACGTTCACTGAGTTCCAGCTTCCTCGAAGTGTTTCTATTTTCGGCGTTATCGGATGTGTGTACAGGAAAGGCGACTATCCGCGAATATCCGGGACGAGTAGTCAACATAATAAAGATAACAATTACTTATGCCTATACAAGTGTTGTTTATTATAGTGTCACCCTTATTTAAAGGACCAGCCATTTCTGACCTGGTTTTATGAACATCAGTACTTCCCGAATCATATGCGTGTTTGCCAGGCTGGTATAAAATCGGTAACCATTATTTAACTAGCTGGCGGTTCACCAACCGGCCTTATCAGAACGAACCCCTGACGAGGTTCGAACCTTCGACCTCCCGCTCCGTAGGCGGACGCCTTAACCACTAGACCTATATGTAGCATAAACATAATTATGCCCATCCACTATTGAATATTATAGTCTGTTGTAATCTTGATTGAGGTCCTACACCACGCCCTGTCTGCTCACCCCCTACCTGCCGAGTCTACCACCTGCTACACCACGCCCTGTCTGCTCACCCCCTACCTGCCGAGTCTACCACCTGCTACACCACGCCCTGCCTGCTCACCCCCTACCTGCCGAGTCTACCACCTGCTACACCACGCCCTGTCTGCTCACCCCCTACCTGCCGAGTCTACCACCTGCTACACCACGCCCTGCCTGCTCACCCCCTACCTGCCGAGTCTACCACCTGCTACACCACGCCCTGTCTGCTCACCCCCTACCTGCCGAGTCTACCACCTGCTACACCACGCCCTGTCTGCTCACCCCCTACCTGCCGAGTCTACCACCTGCTACACCACGCCCTGTCTGCTCACCCCCTACCTGCCGAGTCTACCACCTGCTACACCACGCCCTGCCTGCTCACCCCCTACCTGCCGAGTCTACCACCTGCTACACCACGCCCTGTCTGCTCACCCCCTACCTGCCGAGTCTACCACCTGCTACACCACGCCCTGCCTGCTCACCCCCTACCTGCCGAGTCTACCACCTGCTACACCACGCCCTGTCTGCTCACCCCCTACCTGCCGAGTCTACCATCTGCTACACCACGCCCTGCCTGCTCACACCCTACCTGCCGAGTCTACCACCTGCTACATTCTGTATTGACTACATCTATGACGTACTTAGATACTAACGTTCATATTTAAAATGTTATATAATTATTTCTGAAAACAATGTTTTTCTGTTCGTATAATTTAATACATACACTCTTCATATATATTCTGTTTATGATTAATTGATTTTCATTGCATGCAATTGTATATGTGGAAGTCGTGATAGCGCAGTGGATGCGAGTTCGCTTCAGGTGCGAAAGGTCCAGAGTTCGAGTCCCGCTGGAGCCGTTACGATTGTGCCCTTAGGCAAAGCATTTAATTTCCACTTTGCCTCTTCTCTCTCCTTCATGGCGATGGATTCCATCGGAAATGAGGTCTCGAGAGTGATTAATATAAGTAGTAAGAACTTGTTTCGCAATCGAGCTAAGATAAATTTGTATAAACTAATTGTATAATTATTTATTATTCTGATGATGAGCTATGTAATACTGAAGTCTAATCAACCATATGTTCTGTACATAACTGCTAATAAAGTGAAACAATAGTGCTCATATGACTTCAGAATTACATGTATAAGTATACGATGTGTACACATGCATATAAATGCATTATATCCAACTGCATATACATAATGCAGTTCTATATCTGGAGCCTAGCTAGCCATTATGAATGTGTAGGCCCGACTGTATGATGTGCCGGGGGGCTGGAGGCACGCTCCCTCATGATAATGTGTAGGCCCGACTGTATGATGTCCGGGGGGCTGGAGGCACGCTCCCTCAGGATAATGTGTAGGCCCGACTGTATGATGTTCCGGGGGGCTGGAGGCACGCTCCCTCATGATAATGTGTAGGCCCGACTGTATGATGTTCCGGGGGGCTGGAGGCACGCTCCCTCAGGATAATGTGTAGGCCCGACTGTATGATGTCCGGGGGGGCTGGAGGCACGCTCCCTCATGATAATGTGTAGGCCCGACTGTATGATGTTCCCGGGGGGCTGGAGGCACGCTCCCTCATGATAATGTGTAGGCCCGACTGTATGATATGCCGGGGGGCTGGAGGCACGCTCCCTCATGATAATGTGTAGGCCCGACTGTATGATGTCCGGGGGGCTGGAGGCACGCTCCCTCAGGATAATG
>JABXNX010000081.1:80061-109713 GCA_014843695.1 Archivesica marissinica | reverse complement strand
TACACTAGGAAGTGTACACTAGGTCATCTGCTACACTAGGAATTGTATACTAGTTTATCTTCTACACTCGGAATTGTACATTAGGTTATCTGCTACACTAGGTTATCTGCTAAACTAGGTTATCTGCTACACTAGGGCGTGTACACTAGGTTATCTGCTACACTAGAAATTGTATACTAGGTTATCTGCTACACTAGGAATTGTACACTATGTTATCTGCTACACTAGGAATTGTACACTAGGTTATCTGCTACACTAGGAATTGTACACTAGGTCATCTGCTACACTAAGAATTGTATACTAGTTTATCTTCTACACTCGGAATTGTACATTAGGTTATCTGCTACACTAGGTTATCAGCTACACTATGTTATCTACTACACTAGGGCGTGTACACTAGGTTATCTGCTACACTAGGTATTGTACCTTATGTTATCTGCTACACTAGGAGGTGTACACTAGGTTATCTGCTACACTGGGAAGTGTACACTAGGTTATCTGCTACACTAGGAATTGTACACTCGGTTATCTACTACACCAGGAATTGTACACTAGGTTATCTGCTACACTAGGTAGTGTACACTAGGTTATCTTCTACACTAGGGCGGTTACACTAGGTTATCTGCTACACTAGGAATTATACACTAGGTTATCTGCTACACTTGGTTTGACCATTATGTTATCTGCTACACTATGAAGTGTACACTAGGTTATCTGCCACACTAGGAAGTGTACACTAGCAATTGTACATTAGGTTATCTGCTACACTAGGAATTGTACACTAGACTATCTGCTACACTTGGATTGTATATTATGTTATCTGCTACACTAGGAGGTGTACACTAAGTTATCTGCTACACTAGGAAGTGTACACTAGGTTATCTGCTACACTAGGAAGTGTACACTAGGAATTGTTCTCTAGGTTATCCGCTATACTAGGAAGTGTACACTAGGTTATCTGCTACACTAGGAATTGTACACTAGGTTATCTGCTACACTAGGAAGTGTACACTAGGTTATCTGCCACACTAGGAAATATACATTAGGTTATCTGCCACACAAGGAATTGTACACTAGGTTATCTGCTACACTAGGAATTGTACACTAGGTTATCTGCTACACTAGGAAGTGTACACTAGGAATTGTTCACTAGGTTATCTGCTATACTAGGAATTGTACACTATGTTATCTGCTACACTAGGAATTGTACACTAGGTTATCTGCTACACTAGGAAGTGTACACTAGGAATTGTTCACTAGGTTATCTGCTACACTAGGAATTGTACACTATGTTATCTGCTACACTAGGAATTGTACACTAGGTTATCTGCTACACTAGGAATTGTACACTAGGAATTGTACACTAGGTTATCTGCTACACTAGGAATTGTACACTAGGAATTGTACACTAGGTTATCTGCTACACTAGGTTATCTGCTACACTAGGAATTGTACACTAGGTTTACTGCTACACTAGGAATTGGACACTAGGTTATCTGGTACACTAGGAATTGTACACTAGGAATTGTACACTAGGTTATCTGCTACACTAGGAATTGTACACTATGCTATCTGCTACACTAGGAAGTGTACACTAGATAATCTGATACACTAGGAATTGTACACTAGGTTATCTGCTACACCAGGAATTGTACACTAGGTTATCTGCTACACTAGGAATTGTACACTAGGTTATCTTGTATACTAGGAATTGTACATTAGGTTATCTGCTACACTAGGAATTGTACATTAGGTTATTTGCTAGAGTAGGAATTGTACATTAGGTTATCTGCTTCACTAGGAATTGTACACTAGCTTATCTGCTACACTAGGAAGTGTACACTATGTCATCTTCTACACTCGGAATTGTACATTAGGTTATCTGCTACACTAGGTTATCTGCTACACTAGGGCGTGTACACTAGGTTATCTGCTACACTAGGAATTGTATACTAGGTTATCTGCTACACTAGTAATTGTACACTAGGTTATCTGCTACACTAGTAATTGTACATTAGGTAATCTGCTACACTAGGAGGTGTGCACTAGGAATTGTACACTAGGTTATCTGCTACACTAGGAATTGTACACTAGGAATTGTATACTAGGAATTGTACACTAATTTATCTGCTACACTAGGAATTGTACACTAGGTTACATTAGGCTATCTGCTACACTAGGAATTGTACATTAGGTTATCTGCTACAGTAGGAAGTGTACATTAGGTTATCTGCTACACTAGGAAGTGTACACTATGTTATCTGCTACAATAGGAAGTGTACACTAGGTTATCTGATACACTAGGAATTGTACACTATGTCATCTACTACACTAAGAATTGTATACTAGTTTATCTTCTACACTCGGAATTGTACATTAGGTTATCTGCTACACTAGGTTATCTGCTAAACTAGGTTATCTGCTACACTAGGGCGTGTACACTAGGTTATCTGCTACACTAGAAATTGTATACTAGGTTTTCTGCTACACTAGGAATTGTACACTATGTTATCTGCTACACTAGGAATTGTACACTAGGTTATCTGCTACACTAGGAATTGTACACTAGGTCATCTGCTACACTAAGAATTGTATACTAGTTTATCTTCTACACTCGGAATTGTACATTAGGTTATCTGCTACACTAGGTTATCAGCTACACTATGTTATCTGCTACACTAGGGCGTGTACACTAGGTTATCTGCTACACTAGGTATTGTACCTTATGTTATCTGCTACACTAGGAGGTGTACACTAGGTTATCTGCTACACTGTGAAGTGTACACTAGGTTATCTGCTACACTAGGAATTGTACACTCGGTTATCTACTACACCAGGAATTGTACACTAGGTTATCTGCTACACTAGGTAGTGTACACTAGGTTATCTTCTACACTAGGGCGATTACACTAGGTTATCTGCTACACTAGGAATTATACACTAGGTTATCTGCTACACTTGGTTTGACCATTATGTTATCTGCTACACTATGAAGTGTACACTAGGTTATCTGCCACACTAGGAAGTGTACACTAGCAATTGTACATTAGGTTATCTGCTACACTAGGAATTGTACACTAGACTATCTGCTACACTTGGATTGTATATTATGTTATCTGCTACACTAGGAGGTGTACACTAAGTTATCTGCTACACTAGGAAGTGTACACTAGGTTATCTGCTACACTAGGAAGTGTACACTAGGAATTGTTCTCTAGGTTATCCGCTATACTAGGAAGTGTACACTAGGTTATCTGCTACACTAGGAATTGTACACTAGGTTATCTGCTACACTAGGAAGTGTACACTAGGAATTGTTCACTAGGTTATCTGCTATACTATGAAGTGTACACTAGGTTATCTGCTACACTAGGAATTGTACACTAGGTTATCTGCTACACTAGGAAGTGTACACTAGGTTATCTGCCACACTAGGAAATATACATTAGGTTATCTGCCACACTAGGAATTGTACACTAGGTTATCTGCTACACTAGGAATTGTACACTAGGTTATCTGCTACACTAGGAAGTGTACATTAGGAATTGTTCACTAGGTTATCTGCTATACTAGGAATTGTACACTATGTTATCTGCTACACTAGGAAGTGTACACTAGGTTATCTGCTACACTAGGAATTGTACACTAGGTTATCTGCTACACTAGGAAGTGTACACTAGGAATTGTTCACTAGGTTATCTGCCACACTAGGAAGTGTACACTAGGTGATCTGCTACACTAGGATCGTACATTATGTTATCTGCTACACTAGGAATTGTACACTATGTTATCTTTTACACTAGGATGGTACATTATGTTATCTGCTACACTAGCAAGCGTACGCTAGGTTATCTGCTACACTAGGAATTGTACACTATGAAGTGTTCACTAGGTTATCTGCTATACTAGGAAGTGTACAATAGGTTATCTGCTACACTAGGAATTGTACACTAGGTTATCTGCTACACTAGGAATTGTACACTAGGCTATCTGCTACACTAGGAATTTTACACTAGGAATTGTATACTAGTTTATCTTCTACACTCGGTATTGTACATTAGGTTATCTTGTATACTAGGAATTGTACATTAGGTTATCTGCCACAGCATGAATTGTACATTAGGTTATCTGCTACACTAGGAAGTGTACACTAGGTTATCTGCTACACTAGGAATTGTACACTAGGTTATCTGCCACACTATGAATTGTACATTAGGTTATCTGCTACACTATGAATTGTACACTAGGTGATCTGCTACACTAGGATTGTACATTATGTTATCTGCTACACTAGGAATTCTACACTATGTTATCTATTACACTAGGATGGTACTTTATGCTATGCAAGTGTACATTTTGTTATCTGCTACACTAGGAAGTGTATACTAGGTTATCTGCTACCCTAGATTATCTGCTACACTAGGAATTGTAAACTAGGTTATCTGCTACACTACGAATTGTACACTAGATTATCTGCTACACTAGGAATTGTACACTAGGTTATCTGCTACACTAGGAATTGTACACTAGGTCATCTTCTACACTCGGAATTGTACATTAGGTTATCTGCTACACTAGGTTATCTGCTACACTAGGTTATCTGCTACACTAGGGCGTGTACACTAGGTTATCTGCTACATTAGGAATAGTATACTAGGTTATCTGCTACACTAGGTATTGTACACTAGGTTATCTGCTACACTAGGAATTGTACACTAGGCTATCTGCTACACTAGGAATTTTACACTAGGAATTGTATACTAGTTTATCTTCTACACTCGGTATTGTACATTAGGTTATCTGCTAGACTAGGTTATCTGCTAGACTAGGTTATCTGCTACACTAGGGCGTATACACTAGGTTATCTGCTACACCAGGAAGTGTATACTAGGTTATCTGCTACACTAGGAATTGTACACTAGGTTATCTGCTCCACTAGGAATTGACCATTAAGTTATCTGCTACACTAGGTTATCTGCTACACTAGGGCGTGTACATTAGGTTATCTGCTACACTAGGATTTGCATACTAGGTTATCTGCTACACTAGGAATTGTACACTAGTTTATCTTCTACACTAGGAAGTGTACACTAGATTATCTGCTACACTAGGAAGTGTACATTAGGTTTTCTGCTACACTATGAATTGTACATTAGGTTATCTGCTACACTAGGAATTGTACACTCGGTTATCTGCTACACTAGGAGGTGTACACTAGGTTTACTGCTACACTAGGAATTGTAAACTAGGTTATCTGGTACACTAGGAATTGTACACTAGGAATTGTATACTAGGTTATCTGCTACACTAGGAAGTGTACACTAGGTTATCTGCTACACTAGGAGGTGTACACTAGGTTTACTGCTACACCAGGAATTGTACATTAGGTTTACTGCTACACTAGGAATTGTAAACTAGGAATTGTACACTAGGTTATCTGCTACACTAGGAATTGTACACTAGGAATTGTACACTAGGTTATCTGCTACACTAGGTTATCTGCTACACTAGGGCGTGTAGAGTAGGTTATCTGCTACACTAGGAATTGTATACTAGGTTATCTGCTACACTAGTAATTGTACACTAGGTTATCTGCTACACTAGTAATTGTACACTAGGTAATCTGCTACACTAGGAGGTGTGCACTAGGAATTGTACACTAGGTTATCTGCTACACTAGGAATTGTACACTAGGAATTGTACACTAGGTTATCTGCTACACTAGGAATTGTACACTAGGAATTGTACACTAGGTTATCTGCTACACTAGGTTATCTGCTACACTAGGAATTGTACACTAGGTTTACTGCTACACTAGGAATTGGACACTAGGTTATCTGGTACACTAGGAATTGTACACTAGGAATTGTACACTAGGTTATCTGCTACACTAGGAATTGTACACTATGCTATCTGCTACACTAGGAAGTGTACACTAGATAATCTGATACACTAGGAATTGTACACTAGGTTATCTGCTACACCAGGAATTGTACACTAGGTTTTCTGCTACACTAGGAATTGTACACTAGGTTATCTTGTATACTAGGAATTGTACATTATGTTATCTGCTACACTAGGAATTGTATACTAGGTTATCTGCTACACTAGGAATTGTACACTAGGATATCTGCTACACTAGGAATTGTACACTAGGTTATACGCTACATTAGGAATTGTACACTAGGAATTGTACATTAGGTTATCTGCTACACTAGGAAGTGTACACTAGGTTATCTGCTACACTAGGAATTGTACATTAGGTTATCTGCCACACTAGGAATTGTACACTAGGTTATCTGCTACACTATGATTGTACATTATGATATCTGCTACACTAGAAATTGTACACTATGTTATCTGCTACACTCGGATGGTACTTTATCTTATCTGCTACACTAGCAATTGTACATTATGTTATCTGCTACATTAGGAAGTGTATACTAGGTTATCTGCTACATTATTTTATCTGCTACACTTGGATTTGTACACTAGGTTATCTGCTACACTAGGAATTGTACACTAGGTCATCTGCTACACTAGAAATTGTACACTAGGTCATCTGCTACACTAGGTTATCTGCTACACTAGGAATTGTACACTAGGTTATCTGCTACACTAGGAATTATACACTAGGAATTGTACATTAGGTTATCTGCTACACTAGGAAGTGTATACTAGGTTATCTGTTACACTAGGAATTGTACACTAGGTTATCTGCTACACTAGGAATTGACCATTAAGTTATCTGCTACACTAGGTTATCTGCTACACTAGGGCGTGTACACTAGGTTATCTGCTACACTAGGATTTGCATACTATGTTATCTGCTACACTAGGAATTGTACACTAGTTTATCTTCTACACTAGGAAGTGTACACTAGATTATCTGCTACACTAGGAAGTGTACATTAGGTTATCTGCTACACTATGAATTGTACACTAGGTTATCTGCTACACTAGGAATTGTACACTAGGTTATCTGGTACACTAGGAATTGTACACTAGGAATTGTATACTAGGTTATCTGCTACACTAGGAATTGTACACTAGGTTATCTGCTACATTAGTAATTGTACATTAGGTTATCTGCTACACTAGGAATTGTACACTAGGTTATCTGCTACACTAGGAATTATACACTAGGAATTGTACATTAGGTTATCTGCTACACTAGGAAGTGAACACTAGGTTATCTGCTACACTAGGAATTGTACACTAGGTCATCTGCTACACTAGGTTATCTGCTACACTAGGAATTGGATACTAGGTTATCTGCTACACTAGGAATTGTACACTAGGATATCTGCTACACTAGGAATTGTACACTAGGTTATCTGCTACACTAGGAATTGGATACTAGGATATCTGCTACACTAGGAATTGTACACTAGGTTATCTGCTACACTAGGTTATCCGCTACACTAGGACTTGTACATTAGGTTATCTGCTACACTAGGAAGTGTACACTAGGTTATCTGCTACACTAGGAATTGTACATTAGGTTATCTGTCACACTAGGAATTGTACACTAGGTTATCTGCTACACTATGATTGTACATTATGTTATCTGCTACACTAGGAATTGTACACTATGTTATCTGCTACACTCGGATGGTACATTATCTTATCTGCTACACAAGCAATTGTACATTAGGTTATCTGCTACATTAGGAAGTGTATACTAGGTTATCTGCTACACTAGGTTATCTGCTAAACTTGGATTTGTACACTAAGTTATCTGCTACACTAGGAATTGTACACTATGTCATCTGCTACACTAGGTTATCTGCTACACTAGCTTATCTGCTACATTATGAATTGTACATTAGGTTATCTGCTACACTAGGAATTGTACACTAGGTTATCTGCTACACTAGGAATTATACACTAGGAATTGTACATTAGGTTATCTGCTACACTAGGAAGTGTACTCTAGGTTATCTGCTACACTAGGAATTGTACATTAGGTTATCTACCACACAAGAAATTGTACACTAGGTCATCTGCTACACTAGGAATTGTACATTATGTTATCTGCTACACTAGGAATTGGATACTAGTTTATCTTCTACACTCGGAATTGTACATTAGGTTATCTGCTACACTAGGTTATCTACTACACTAGGGCCTGTACACTAGGTTATCTGCTACACTAGGAATTGTATACTAGGTTATCTGCTACACTAGGAATTGTACACTAGGTTATCTGCTACACTAGGAATTGTACACTAGGTTATATGCTACACTAGGAATTGTACACTAGGTTATCTGCTACACTAGGAATTGTTCACTAGGTTTACTGCTACACTAGGAATTGTACACTATGTTATCTGGTACACTAGGAATTGTACACTAGGTTATCTGCTACACTAGGAATTGTACACTAGGTTATCTGCTACACTAGGAATTGTACACTAGGTTATCTGCTACACTAGGGCGTTTACACTAGGTTATCTGCTACACTAGGAATTGTCCACTACGTTATATGCTACACTAGGAATTGTACACTAGGAATTGTACACTAGGTTATCTGCTATTCTAGGAAGTGTACACTAGGTTATCTGCTACACTAGGAAGTGTACACTAGGTTATCTGCTACACTAGGAATTGTACACTAGGTTATCTGCTACACTAGGAATTGTACACTCGGTTATCTGCTACGCTAGGAATTGTACACTAGGTTATCTGCTACACTAGGAATTGTACACTAGGTTATCTGCTACACTAGGGCGTTTACACTAGGTTATCTGCTACACTAGGAAGTGTACACTAGGAATTGTTCACTAGGTTATCTGCTATACTAGGAATTGTACACTAGGTTATCTGCTCCACTAGGAATTGTACACTAGGTTATCTGGTACACTAGGAAGTGTACACTAGGTTATCTGGTACACTAGGAATTGTACACTAGGTTATCTGCTACACTAGGAATTGTACACTAGGTTATCTGCTACACTAGGAATTGTACACTAGGTTATATGCTAACCCTAACCCATAAGTATATGTCCATTAATAAATGTTTATAGCTAAGAAGGACAACTCGTTCACTGAAAATAACAATTTATTATCTGATTTATTTCTCATTGACAAACTTTGTCATTGTTCTCATGTATTGTAGGCACTAACTTAACACTATCCATGCTATCCACGCTATCCATGCTATCCATGCTATCATGCTATCCACGCTATCCACGCTATCCATGCTATCCACGCTATCCATGCTATCCACGCTATCCATGCTATCCATGCTATCCACGCTATCCATGCTATCCACGCAAATCCATGTTATCCACGCTATCCACCAGCTATCCACACTATCCATGCTATCCATGCTATCCACGCTATCCATGCTATCCATGCTATCCATGCTATCCACGCTATCCATGCTATCCACGCTATCCACGCTATCCATGCTATCCATGCTATCCACGCTATCCACGCTATCCACGCTATCCACGCTATCCACGCTATCCACGCTATCCATGCTATCCATGCTATCCAACCACGCTATCCACGCTATCCATGCTATCCATGCTATCCACGCTATCCATGCTATCCATGCTATCCACGCTATCCACGCTATCCACGCTATCCACGATATCCATGCTATCAATGCTATCCACGCTATCCCGCTATCATAAACAAGCTATCCCGCTATCACGCTATCCATGCTATCCACGCTATCCATGCTATCCATGCTATCCATGCTATCCACGCTATCCACGCTATCCACGCTATCCATGCTATCCACGCTATCCATGCTATCCATGCTATCCACGCTATCCACGCTATCCATGCTATCCATGCTATCCATGCTATCCACGCTATCCATGCTATCCACGCTATCCATGCTATCCCGCTATCCACCACCACACCAGCTATCCATGCTATCCATGCTATCCACGCTATCCACGCTATCCATGCTATCCATCCATGCTATCCACGCTATCCACGCTATCCACGCTATCCACGCTATCCACGCTATCCACGCTATCCACAACCACAACCACCACCAGCTATCCACGCTATCCACGCTATCCATGCTATCCATGCTATCCATCCATGCTATCCACGCTATCCACGCTACATCCACGCTATCCATGCTATCCACGCTATCCATGCTATCCATGCTATCCACGCTATCCATGCTATCCATGCTATCCATGCTATCCATGCTCCACGCTATCCACGCTATCCATCCTATCCATGCTATCCACGCTATCCATGCTATCCATCCTATCCATGCTATCCACGCTATCCATGCTATCCATGCTATCCACGCTATCCACGCTATCCATGCTATCCATGCTATCCATGCTATCCACGCTATCCATGCTATCCACGCTATCCACGCTATCCATGCTATCCATGCTATCCATGCTATCCATCCATGCTATCCACGCTATCCATCCATGCTATCCACGCTATCCACGCTATCCATCCATGCTATCCACGCTATCCACGCTATCCACGCTATCCACGCTATCCACGCTATCCACGCTATCCATGCTATCCATGCTATCCACGCTATCCACGCTATCCATGCTATCCACGCTATCCACGCTATCCATGCTATCCATGCTATCCACGCTATCCACGCTATCCATGCTATCCACGCTATCCACGCTATCCATGCTATCCACGCTATCCATGCTATCCACGCTATCCATACTAACCACGCTATCCATGCTATCCACGCTATCCACGCTATCCACGCTATCCACGCTATCCACGCTATCCACGCTATCCATGCTATCCACGCTATCCATGCTATCCACGCTATCCATGCTATCCACGCTATCCATGCTATCCATGCTATCCATCCATGCTATCCACGCAATCCACGCTATCCATGCTATCCCGCTATACACGCTATCCACGCTATCAATGCTATCCATGCTATCCATCCATGCTATCCACGCTATCCACGCTTCCATGCTATCCACGCTATCCACGCTATCCATGCTATCCACGCTATCCACGCTATCCACGCTATCCATGCTACCCACGCTATCCACGCTATCCATGCTATCCATGCTATCCACGCTATCCATGCTATCCACGCTATCCACGCTATCCACGCTATCCCACGCTATCATGCAACCCACGCTATCCACGCATCCACGCTATCCACGCTATCCATGCTATCCATGCTATCCACGCTATCCACGCTATCCATTCTATCCATGCTATCCATGCTACCCACGCTATCCACGCTATCCACGCTACCATGCTATCCACGCTATCCATGCTATCCACGCTATCCATGCTATCCAGCTATCCACGCTACCCACGCTATCCACGCTATCCACGCTATCCATGCTATCCACGCTATCCATGCTATCCACGCTATCCATGCTATCCACGCTATCCACGCTATCCATGCTATCCATCCATGCTATCCACGCTATCCACGCTATCCATGCTATCCCGCTATCCACGCTATCCATGCTATCCACGCTATCCACGCTATCCATGCTATCCACGCTATCCATGCTATCCATGCTATCCACGCTATCCACGCTATCCACGCTATCCACGCTATCCATGCTATCCATGCTATCCACGCTATCCACGCTATCCATGCATCCATCCATGCTATCCACGCTATCCACGCTATCCACGCTATCCATGCTATCCACGCTATCCACGCTATCCATGCTATCCACGATATCCACGCTATCCATGCTATCCATGCTATCCACACGCTATCCACGCTATCCATGCTATCCACGCTATCCACGCTATCCATGCTATCCACGCTATCCACGCTATCCACGCTATCCATGCTATCCACGCTATCCATGCTATCCATGCTATCCACGCTATCCATGCTATCCATGCTATCCATCCATGCTATCCACGCTATCCACGCTATCCACGCTATCCATGCTATCCACGCTATCCACGCTATCCATGCTATCCACGCTACATCCATGCTATCCACGCTATCCACGCTATCCATGCTATCCATGCTATCCACGCTATCCATCCATGCTATCCACGCTATCCACGCTATCCATGCTATCCATGCTATCCACGCTATCCATGCTATCCATGCTATCCATGCTATCCACGCTATCCATGCTATCCATCCATGCTATCCACGCTATCCATGCTATCCACGCTATCCACGCTATCCATGCTATCCATGCTATCCACGCTATCCATGCTATCCATGCTATCCACGCTATCCATGCTATCCATCCATGCTATCCACGCTATCCACGCTATCCACGCTATCCATGCTATCCACGCTATCCATGCTATCCACGCTATCCATCCATGCTATCCACGCTATCCACGCTATCCATGCTATCCATGCTATCCACGCTATCCATCCATGCTATCCACGCTATCCACGCTATCCATGCTATCCATGCTATCCACGCTATCCACGCTATCCATGCTATCCATCCATGCTATCCACGCTATCCATGCTATCCATCCATGCTATCCACGCTATCCACGCTATCCACGCTATCCATGCTATCCACGCTATCCACGCTATCCATGCTATCCACGCTATCCATCCATTATCCACGCTATCCATGCTATCCATGCTATCCACGCTATCCACGCTATCCATGCTATCCACGCTATCCATCCATGCTATCCACGCTATCCATGCTATCCATGCTATCCACGCTATCCACGCTATCCATGCTATCCACGCTATCCATCCATGCTATCCACGCTATCCATGCTATCCATGCTATCCACGCTATCCACGCTATCCATGCTATCCACGCTATCCACGCTATCCATGCTATCCACGCTATCCACGCTATCCACGCTATCCATGCTATCCATGCTATCCATGCTATCCATGCTATCCATGCTATCCACGCTATCCATGCTATCCATGCTATCCATGCTATCCACGCTATCCACGATATCCACGCTATCCATGCTATCCATGCTATCCACGCTAGCCATGCTATCCACGTTATCCACGCTATCCACGCTATCCACGATATCCACGATATCCACGCTATCCATGTTATCCACGCTATCCATGCTATCCATGCTATCCATCCATGCTATCCATGCTATCCACGCTATCCATGATATCCACGCTATCCCTGCTATCCACGCTATCCATGCTATCCACGTTATCCATCCATGCTATCCATGATATCCATGCTATCCACGCTATCTATCCATGTTATCCATGATATCCATGCTATCCATGATATCCATGCTATCCACGCTATCCATGCTATCCATGCTATCCACGCTATCCATCCATGCTATCCACGCTATCCACGCTACCCATGCTATCCATGCTATCCACGCTATCCATGCTATCCATGCTTCCACGCTATCCATCCATCATCCACGTACCACGCATCAATGCTATCCATGCTATCCACGCTATCCATGCTATCCATGCTATCCATGCTACCATACTACCACGCTATCCATGCTATCCATGCTATCCATGCATCCACGATATCCATGCTATCCATGCTATCCACGCTATCCATGCTATCCAGCTATCGCTATCCATGCTATCCTGCTATCCACGCTATCCATCACCATGCTATCCACGCCATCCATCCATCGACTATCCACGCTATCCACGCTATCCATGCTATCCATGCTATCCACGCTATCCATGCTATCATGCTATCCACGCTATCCACCCCACCACATCCATGCATCCATGCTATCCACGCTATCCATGCATCCATGCTATCCACGCTATCCATACCAGCTATCCATGCATCCAGCTATCCATGCATCCATGCTATCCACGCTATCCATGCTATCCACGCTATCCATGCATCCATGCTATCCATGCATCCATGCTATCCACGCTATCCATGCATCCATGCTATCCACGCTATCCATGCTATCCACGCTATCCATGTTATCCATGCTATCCATGCTATCCATGTTATCCATGCTATCCATGCTCTCAATGATATCCATGCTATCCATGCTATCCATGCTATCCATCTTATCCATGATATCCATGCTATCCATGCTATCCATGCTATCCATGTTATCCATGTTATCCATCCATGCTATCCATGCTATCCACGCTATCCATGCTATCCATGCTATCCACGCTATCCATGTTATCCATCCATGCTATCCATGCTATCCATGCTATCCATGTTATCCATGTATCCATCCATGCTATCCATGCTATCCACGCTATCCATGCTATCCATGCTATCCATGCTATCCACGCTATCCACGCTATCCATGCTATCCACGCTATCCACTATCCACGCTATCCATGCTATCCACGCTATCCATGCTATCCATGCTATCCATCCAGCTATCCATGCTATCCATGCTATCCATGCTATCCCACGCTATCCATGCTATCCATGCTATCCATGCTATCCATCCATGCTATCCACGCTATCCATGCTATCCATGCTATCCATGCTATCCATGCTATCCACGCTATCCATGCTTCCATGCTATCCATGCTATCCATGCTATCCATGCTATCCATGCCTATCCATGCTATCCACGCTATCCACGCTATCCATGCTATCCACGCTATCCACGCTATCCACGCTATCCACGCTATCCACGCTATCCACGCTATCCACGCTATCCACGCTATCCACGCTATCCATGCTATCCACGCTATCCACGCTATCCATGCTATCCATGCTATCCATGCTATCCATGCTATCCACGCTATCCATGCTATCCATGCTATCCACGCTATCCACGCTATCCATGCTATCCATGCTATCCATGCTATCCACGCTATCCACGCTATCCATGCTATCCACGCTATCCATGCTATCCATGCTATCCATGCTATCCACGCTATCCACGCTATCCATGCTATCCATGCTATCCACGCTATCCATGCTATCCACGCTACCATCCATGTTATCCATGATATCCATCCATGCGATTCATGATATCCATGATATCCACGCGAGGAGCTATGCAAGCAGTCTTGCAATAACACAAGGACGAAGCTGTAACCTCAGTTGACAAGAACGTCACCTGTTTAACGCCAATAGCACCACCCTATGTAACTTCAGTTGACAAGAACGTCACATGTTTAACCCTATGCAACCGGATGCAACAAGTTGTTCTTACCAATTTGGTGGAATGGAAATTGAACACTAATTGAAATAAATAGTGATTTACCATCAATAGCCTATCGTGTGTTCGTTCTGTCATGTGTACACGGTAAAGCAGTTCATCGTGTGTTCGTTCTGTCACGTTTACACGGTACAGACAGTTCATCGTGTGTTCGTTCTGTCACGTTTACACGGTACAGACAGTTCATCGTGTGTTCGTTCTGTCACGTTTACACGGTACAGACAGTTCATCAATAAGGTCATCTATGATGACCACTTAGTTTATACACATTTATTTAACTCGATTTCGAAACAAGTACTTTCAACATATATTAATAACTCTCGATACCTCATTCCTGGTGGAATCCAACGCCACGAGGGAGAGAGAAGGGGCAACGCGGAATTTAAATGCCTTGTCTAAGGACACACTCGTAACGGCTCCAGCGGGGCTCGAACTCAGGGCATATCGCCCCTGAAGCGATCGTGCAACCACTGTGCTATCACGACTATGATGACCATTTGACTATTATTATCAGTCCAAAGACATATATATAGTTTGCATGTGAAGACATTATTTGTGTCAAAGCCTTCAAGACACTAGCCTGTGTGCCAGTCTGTCGATTTTTTACTGTTTAACTTCTGGCAAAATGACATGATCAGAAACTCAATACGGTCCAATTAATAGTCTCGGTGTTAAAATATATTTATTTGACTGACCAGGTAAAATATATCGACACCTGTTCCCAGGCTAGCAAGACACATCAAAAATAATATAGACCCACTCAAAGCAACCGCAAATTTCTATGTGTGGCCGCAAAATATTGATATATTTTCCCATTTATCCTTTCTTCCTTATTAGTTCGTTCAGCAGTGGTGCAAAGCTCGTCGTGTATATGCATACCCCCAACATCTCCACACAGCAATACGTGTATCAGCACTGTAGACATATCTAGTCAACACGGAAGAGCCCATACTCCAAATGTTGGAACTATCCTTTTTCGGGTTGAGGAACTATCCTTTTTGGTAAATCATTAATGATATACACAAGATGTTGATTGTATGAACACCTAAGTTCCTAGTTAGGCAAATATCTCAATCAAGTTAGGCTATACATATATTTTGAGGAACATCTCAAACTAATCAATTGTTTTATTCGTCTACAATGGAAATAAACATATAATTCATGTCCTTAATATCTCTACGATATAGCTGTGATATATATAATATATACATTATATTTACGCATAAACAGCACCACCATGCATGTATCTGGTCAAACGTTGATTAATGCACGATAAACAATAATGTTGAAGTTAGCCCTCACTAGAATAATTTGAAGTTGCATAAAATGTCGGAGTGAAGTTCGGTATATTTTATACAGGCTTATTTTTTCTTCCGGGTTGAAATCTGGGTATCTTCCTCGTTCCTCAAGCTGATTGCATCTTCCTCGTTCCTCAAGCTGATTGCAGGTCATGTTATCAATACATGAGGGCTTCGTAAACTATATATAGTGTATTCACACCGATTGTAACCATGCGTGTGCATTTAGGGGAATTTGTATACGTTGTGTCCAGGAAGTGAAATAACATATTCTTTATCTCCGGTAATAAATGTCCTTGTAATTGTGCAAGCTATACATACATGCATGCATGGCGTGATGCACGCGTCGTACGTGTATGTACATGTTGAGTGTGGGACATCCGTATTATATCACGTTCACTGAGTTCCAGCTTCCTCGAAGTGTTTCTATTTTCGGCGTTATCGGATGTGTGTACAGGAAAGGCGACTATCCGCGAATATCCGGGACGAGTAGTCAACATAATAAAGATAACAATTACTTATGCCTATACAAGTGTTGTTTATTATAGTGTCACCCTTATTTAAAGGACCAGCCATTTCTGACCTGGTTTTATGAACATCAGTACTTCCCGAATCATATGCGTGTTTGCCAGGCTGGTATAAAATCGGTAACCATTATTTAACTAGCTGGCGGTTCACCAACCGGCCTTATCAGAACGAACCCCTGACGAGGTTCGAACCTTCGACCTCCCGCTCCGTAGGCGGACGCCTTAACCACTAGACCTATATGTAGCATAAACATAATTATGCCCATCCACTATTGAATATTATAGTCTGTTGTAATCTTGATTGAGGTCCTACACCACGCCCTGTCTGCTCACCCCCTACCTGCCGAGTCTACCACCTGCTACACCACGCCCTGTCTGCTCACCCCCTACCTGCCGAGTCTACCACCTGCTACACCACGCCCTGCCTGCTCACCCCCTACCTGCCGAGTCTACCACCTGCTACACCACGCCCTGTCTGCTCACCCCCTACCTGCCGAGTCTACCACCTGCTACACCACGCCCTGTCTGCTCACCCCCTACCTGCAGAGTCTACCACCTGCTACACCACGCCCTGTCTGCTCACCCCCTACCTGCCGAGTCTACCACCTGCTACACCACGCCCTGTCTGCTCACCCCCTACCTGCCGAGTCTACCACCTGCTACACCACGCCCTGCCTGCTCACCCCCTACCTGCCGAGTCTACCACCTGCTACACCACGCCCTGTCTGCTCACCCCCTACCTGCCAAGTCTACCATCTGCTACACCACGCCCTGCCTGCTCACACCCTACCTGCCGAGTCTACCACCTGCTACATTCTGTATTGACTGCATCATGAGTATGACGTACTTAGATACTAACGTTCATATTTAAAATGTTATATAATTATTTCTGAAAACAATATTTTTCTGTTCGTATAATTTAATACATACACTCTTCATATATATTCTGTTTATGATTAATTGATTTTCATTGCATGCAATTGTATATGTGGAAGTCGTGATAGCGCAGTGGATGCGAGTTCGCTTCAGGTGCGAAAGGTCCAGAGTTCGAGTCCCGCTGGAGCCGTTACGATTGTGCCCTTAGGCAAAGCATTTAATTTCCACTTTGCCTCTTCTCTCTCCTTCATGGCGATGGATTCCATCGGAAATGAGGTCTCGAGAGTGATTAATATAAGTAGTAAGAACTTGTTTCGCAATCGAGCTAAGATAAATTTGTATAAACTAATTGTATAATTATTTATTATTCTGATGATGAGCTATGTAATACTGAAGTCTAATCAACCATATGTTCTGTACATAACTGCTAATAAAGTGAAACAATAGTGCTCATATGACTTCAGAATTACATGTATAAGTATACGATGTGTACACATGCATATAAATGCATTATATCCAACTGCATATACATAATGCAGTTCTATATCTGGAGCCTAGCTAGCCATTATGAATGTGTAGGCCCGACTGTATGATGTGCCGGGGGGCTGGAGGCACGCTCCCTCATGATAATGTGTAGGCCCGACTGTATGATGTTCCGGGGGGCTGGAGGCACGCTCCCTCATGATAATGTGTAGGCCCGACTGTATGATGTTCCGGGGGGCTGGAGGCACGCTCCCTCAGGATAATGTGTAGGCCCGACTGTATGATGTCCGGGGGGCTGGAGGCACGCTCCCTCATGATAATGTGTAGGCCCGACTGTATGATGTTCCGGGGGGCTGAGAGGCACGCTCCCTCATGATAATGTGTAGGCCCGACTGTATGATGTTCCGGGGGGCTGAAGGCACGCTCCCTCAGGATAATGTGTAGGCCCGACTGTATGATGTCCGGGGGCTGGAGGCACGCCCCTCATGATAATGTGTAGGCCCGACTGTATGATGTTCCGGGGGGCTGGAGGCACGCTCCCTCAGGATAATGTGTAGGCCCGACTGTATGATCTCCGGGGGGCTGGAGGCACGCTCCCTCAGGATAATGTGTAGGCCCGACTGTATGATGTTCCGGGGGGCTGGAGGCACGCTCCCTCAGGATAATGTGTAGGCCCGACTGTATGATGTTCCGGGGGGCTGGAGGCACGCTCCCTCATGATAATGTGTAGGCCCGACTGTATGATGTCCGGGGGGCTGGAGGCACGCTCCCTCAGGATAATGTTGAATCATAGAACATCAGTGATGAACTCTGGCGCACTGATGTATGCACGTTACGAAGTTAACATTTCCATATTTTCAGAGATTCTTTTTTTAAATGATACCGAATTGAGTCTAACATTGTAGAGATGAAATGTCGCATTGACTACACAAAACATATATTATATACCATCGCCTGGTGAGATAGTTGACCGCTGGTCTAGATTCTATACCATACAGACATGCCAATACTCGGTATATTTGGACTTTCCATTTTCTGTGACAATATACAGGCCTCGGGCCTTCGGTGTATTATAATAAGCGCTACGCGCCTGTATATATCATTATGTACATACTTGCTATACTATATCATTAAGTACGATATTGGCCTTTATACAGCGAGTGTGTCACTGGTGTGTGTTGTATTACACATTACATCACAAACATCATATATTCAACTTTCCCTCAGCGATCAGCTGTATCATGTAATGTTTCAAAATGCAGCCAACGCCCAAAAGCCTTCCATGAACGCATTGATTTCCGACAACTACCTTGGTAACAAAACAGAAACAAAAGCCGATACAATTGTTTAGGGGTATTCCCCGTATTTCCCCAACAGTATGTGTCAATGTCACATTGCTGGCACAAATCAATACAAAATTTGCAATGTGCTTTCAAATAACATATTTATCATATACCAGCCAATAGAATGAACAAGGTAACCGACTAAATTGCATGATTAACATAAATAACAAATAGATATGTACACGTAAAATCCCCTACTGGGTATACCGATGACTTTGAACAATTGCTATTGGGTAAAGGAGGAACGAGGAAGTATGGCGGTATGTAGCGTGGGTAAATGTCATCGTTTCATATGGGTAGCGTTGCGTGCACAGGTTAAATTATGTATAATCTATTGGCTAATAGCGAGAAAAGAATGTTTGAATCACGCACATGCCGGATTAAATGCTTGTAACACAAATGTATACACTACAGTCAGTTAATTATGCAAGTTTCATTACTTGGGCATATACCCATATAAAGTATAGATTTGAATATCGTGAATAAACACGTATCACCGTCTCCAAATAATAAAATTATGGGGACACTACATATATATTTATCCTAGGTTTACAGTAATTCGGGTAATGGTGTGTAATCAAGTGTTGTGTTTATATGCACGATTATTTCGTGCATTTTCGGTTAGTATAAATAGTGGAATGTAGATAGTTATCTCCATTCGAAGTCGTTTGCATTACATTATACACGTCAGTTTATTGGCCCCCGCCCACCCACCCTGAATTGAATACGTCAGTCTCGAAAGATTAAGGTTCTGTTTTTGATGAAAATATTCTGTTTTGCAATGGCAGCAAGTGGAGGGTATTGATCGTTGCAGATCTTGGGGTACCTGGTAATTCTATTAAAATCTGAATTTATTTATCGACAGGTTCGACGCCCTTTACCAGGATTATCCAAGCGTTTATATCAAGAGACGAATCGTCAGAGGAATGGCATCTACATAAATGGCGGCTTTGAAAATTAATTTCGGACTTTAGCTTTATGTTTTTACTTTGTCACCTAGCTACTCTCAATTACAATGTATGTGATTTAAGTTCTAAGACTGTTAGTTCAGACATGTTATATTAGGTTTAATCTACGTTGCGGTACCGATTTGAGCCGAAAACAAAAATGATATAATAGATGTTAACAGTTTTTAGCCTCTTAATTTATGATACCATTTATTGTTATACTGCTCGTTGGGAAAGTCACGGGGCAGCAAAGAAGGCCTTTTCACACTGGATAGTTGCATGGTTTCTTTCTACCTCCCCCCCTCCTCCTCCACAAAAAAGAAATAATAGAAAAAGATGAGGAGATTATATTATATATAATATAATTAGGGGAGTGGGTTGGGGCAGCCGGCACTACAGTTTCGTATTTACGTGGCTGTCTTATATCGAGATGTATACTTTTTACACAGAGTATGGTGTACTTTACATCACACACTGATTTATTTATGTTGTGAGGTTTTTAAGCATACATATTCGCACAGAGTTATTTTTATGGTCGCAGGTTTAAAATTGAAGAGAATGTTTATACATGTATATATTAATAAATGATTAACATGGTAATGCAAATGGCTCATCCTAAAATCTTGTTTGTGATTCTTTCCCCCCTAGAATTACTAGATTATGGGATAAATGATTTATTTACGTTTGAGCGGAGCGAATTAGGGAATAAGTAATGATATCGCAACCTGACTAGGTATAATGAATGTTGGCAGTCCAGAACCCCGTCCTGATAACCCCATATTCATAACCCCGTCCTGATAAACCTCGCCCAGATAACAATACAGTTCCGATACTTCAACACGCATGGCTACGAACTAGTGTAGGCTACATTAATGCATGGTACATAGTTATTTACATTAATGCATGGTACAAGTTATTATGTTTTTAAAAGCTGTGACGTGTTCCTGGTCTTATCGTGTTACGTTGCTAGCCGCTCCCGGGCGTTATTAACACACGCCGACATCCTGGCCACTGTTGCTATGTTGCCTGATATAGGTATCAACGAGTCATCAACATGGGCGGTTACCAGTTAGAACAAGATGGAGGTACACTACAATAGGGGATGCCAGTTCAGTAATGTTGTTGGAACATGCCCTTTTAGCCGCACCATGAATACTTATCTTAAACGTTTGTAATACAAATAGTTAGCATAGTTGATACGATTTATTTTAGCTCGAATGCGAAACAAGTTCTTACATAGTGTAATCGCTCTCGAGACCTCATTCCTGATTAAATCCATCGCCATGAATAGAGAGAGATATGAGATGAGAGAAGAGGCGTGTGGAATGTAAGTACATTGTCTAAGTGCATAATCGTAACGGCTACAGCTGGACGCAAACTCCGGGCCTTACACATGAAACGAATTCGCTACCACTGCCTAGACCTCCGAGTATATTATACCTCAGATGTTAGAAGGTAGATACTCATATTATATATATTTCTATAAGGTACAGATATATTTCACTATGCTGTGTGTAGATATCTCCATACTGGTCTTATAAAGATATCAATTTATGTTAATACTATTTTATAATGATCTCTGTGTATATGACTGACACGGCAAACTATATCAACGCCTGTTCCCAGGCTATTACGTTGGCACGTACGGTAAGGTAATAAGGTATCTATTGTGTATAACATATTTACTATCAATAAAATATTATTAAACTTAGATAAGGCACGTCTTAATAATGAAATGTCGAGCTCTTATTAATAACGTTTCCTGGCAATTTTAAATGTATGTAAATGTAATAACTTTAGCGTAGTGAAGGTTTGCCAGTGATATTTGTATTGTCATCATAGGAAGGCGGAAGTTTGAGAAGTCACGAGTACCTATCTAACTTGAACTACCACACTAGCGTAATCGTGGCTCAATCTATATACACTAACCCGTTTAACTGACAAGGCCACATACGCTTCGTTTCGTGTTCAAAATCCAAAATATGTTGTTATTATTGTATATTTATTTTTACGAACATTATGATACACCATAGGCTTCACACTATGCATACACATTGATTAGACCATATCCATGTAAGTTATAAAACCCGCCCATGCAACCTGATACAACAACGCGTATTTAATAATGTGAACAGTTGATGAAAACGGATCACGAACACTGTTTAAAATAACAGAAATACGAGTTGCAAGTGTATTAGCTTAGTTTCGTTGTATCAACTTTTCACAGTATGTATGTATGTTCCTTAAATGTCAAACCCCTCGCGGGGACTTAGACATGTTTTCCTGGGCAGGCTTAGCCGACCTAAGCGATTAACCAGTACTAAGCAATGTGTGTGAGGTGCCTTGCTCAATGACACTACATACGTGGTCTGACCGAGTATCGAACCCGGGACCGTTCGATTCCAAATCCGACGCTCTACCACTGGACCACGGACGCCACAGACGATTTGTTGTATCTGGTTGCTTGTAGTTTTATAAGTACCGCCAACTATATATAGTCTTAGGATCTTTACGTTCCAAATACCGTATACGGAAAGAGTATTTAATGTAATAAAAATGTCGTATTTATAAGCATACGGAGTGGGAGGTCGAAGGTTCGAACCTCGTCAGGGGTTCATTCTGATATGGCCGGTTAGTGAGCCGCCAGCTAGTTAAATAATGATGGTCATCGATCAGCCAGGTGTACGACATTCAAGGAGAGGATTCGGGAAGTACTGATGTCCATAAAAGGTGCCTCATAAGTGAGGAATGGCTGGCCCTTTTAATAGGGGTGACACTATAATAAAACAAACACTTTGCTTTCCTTTTATAAGTTCATAGACACAGACATATTTTATTAAATTCCAGTTCCAGTACATGAGGACATACATACATAATATATAGAGTTAGCGAACAGTGCAAACATACATGCATAATATATAGAGTTAGCGAACAGTGCAAACATACATACATAATATATAGAGTTAGTGAACAGTGCAAACATACATACATAATATATAGAGTTAGTGAACAGTGCAAACATACATACATAATATATAGAGTTAGCGAACAGTGCAAACATACATACATAATATATAGAGTTAGCGAACAGTGCAAACATACATACATAATATATAGAGTTAGCGAACAGTGCAAACATACATGCATAATATATAGAGTTAGCGAACAGTGCAAACATACATACATACATAATATATAGAGTTAGTGAACAGTGCAAACATACATACATAATATATAGAGTTAGTGAACAGTGCAAACATACATACATAATATATAGAGTTAGCGAACAGTGCAAACATACATACAAATATATAGAGTTAGAACACAAACAACAACAAAAAAAAAACCAAACAACAACAAAAAAAAAACACAAACATACATAACAATATAAGTTAGCGAACAGTGCAAACATACATACATAATATATAGAGTTAGTGAACAGTGCAAACATACATACATAATATATAGAGTTAGCGAACAGTGCAAACATACATACATAATATATAGAGTTAGTGAACAGTGCAAACATACATACATAATATATAGAGTTAGCGAACAGTGCAAACATACATACATACATAATATATAGAGTTAGCGAACAGTGCAAACATACATACATACATAATATATAGAGTTAGTGAACAGTGCAAACATACATACATACATAATATATAGAGTTAGCGAACAGTGCAAACATACATACATAATATATAGAGTTAGCGAACAGTGCAAACATACATACATAATATATAGAGTTAGCGAACAGTGCAAACATACATGCATAATATATAGAGTTAGCGAACAGTGCAAACATACATACATACTATATAGAGTTAGTGAACAGTGCAAACATACATACATACATAATATATAGAGTTAGCGAACAGTGCAAACATACATACATACATAATATATAGAGTTAGCGAACAGTGCAAACATACATACATACATAATATATAGAGTTAGTGAACAGTGCAAACATACATACATACATAATATATAGAGTTAGCGAACAGTGCAAACATACATACATAATATATAGAGTTAGCGAACAGTGCAAACATACATACATAATATATAGAGTTAGCGAACAGTGCAAACATACATGCATAATATATAGAGTTAGCGAACAGTGCAAACATACATACATACTATATAGAGTTAGTGAACAGTGCAAACATACATACATACATAATATATAGAGTTAGCGAACAGTGCAAACATACATACATAATATATAGAGTTAGCGAACAGTGCAAACATACATACATAATATATAGAGTTAGCGAACAGTGCAAACATACATGCATAAGTTATATACAAATCAATGTAAGGTACTATAAACATAACCGTGTATATTTCTATCTCTTATACATCTCTCATAAAATCTCCCATTCATGTTTAAAGTTAGTAATCATAGTGCAATTATAGTTCCCCTCTCCCTCCCACACTGCATAGTTCCCCGCTCCCTCCCACACTGCATAGTTCCCCTCTCCCTCCCACACTGCATAGTTCCCCTCTCCTGCCCACACTGCATAGTTCCCCTCTCCCCCCCACACTGCATAGTTCCCCTCTCCCGCCCACACTGCATAGTTCCCCTCTCCCGCCCACACTGCATAGTTCCCCTCTCCCGCCCCACACTGCATAGTTCCCCTCTCCCGCCCCACCCTGCATAGTTCCCCTCTCCCGCCCCATACTGCATAGTTCCCCTCTCCCGCCCCACACGCCACTGCATAGTTCCCCTCTCCCGCCCCACACGCCACTGCATAGTTCCCCTCTCCCGCCCCACACTGCATAGTTCCCCTCTCCCGCACACACTGCATAGTTCCCCTCTCCCGCCCCACACGACACTGCATAGTTCCCCTCTCCCCCCCACACTACATAGTTCCCATCTCCCGCCACACACGCCACTACATAGTTCCCCTCTCCCGCCCCGCACTGCATAGTGCCCCTCTCCCGACCCACACGTAACTGCATAGTTCCCCTCTCCCGCCCCACACTACACAGTTCCCCTCTCCCGCCCCACACTACATAGTTCCCCTCTCCCGCCCCGCACTGCATAGTGCCCCTCTCCCGACCCACACGTAACTGCATAGTTCCCCTCTCCCGCCCCATACTACATAGTTCCCCTCTCCCGCCCCACACTACATAGTTCCCCTCTCCCGCCCCACACGCCACTGCATAGTTCCCCTCTCCCGCCCCACACTGCATAGTTCCCCTCTCCCGCCCCACACGCCACTGCATAGTTCCCCTCTCCCGCCCCACACTACATAGTTCCCCTCTCCCGCCCCACACGCCACTGCATAGTCCCCTCTCCCGCCCCACACGCCACTGCATAGTTCCCCTCTCCCGACCCACACGCAACTGCATAGTTCCCTCTCCCGACCCCCACACTGCATAGTTCCCCTCTCCCGCCCCACACTGCATAGTTCCCCTCTCCCGACACAACTGCATAGTTCCCCTCTCCCGCCCCACACTACATAGTTCCCCTCTCCCGCCCCACACGCCACTGCATAGTTCCCCTCTCCCGCCCCACACTGCATAGTTCCCCTCTCCCGACCCACACGTAACTGCATAGTTCCCCTCTCCCGCCCCACACTACATAGTGCCCCTCTCCCGCCCCACACTGCATATTTCCCCTCTCCCGCCCCAGACTACACAGTTCCCCTCTCCCGCCCAGCTACTTTAAGCTTTAACCCCAACTTATTATTTTCATACTTTTTTATATTTTGCTTTTAACTACTCATCTTTATAACTCAGTACTTCTTTGCAGCTTGAAGCGCAACATGTCTACAGCCCCACGACATTAGGGGAAGATATATGGTTATTATACGAATGAAGTTATATAAGCCATATGCGTGTGGAATTCGTGATAGCGCGTATGCTACAGGTTCGGAGTTCGAGCCCAGTTCTAGCCGATAGGATTGCCCCTTAGGCAAGGCATTTGCATTCCACATTGCCCCTCCCCCCTCTCTCACTTTCTTATAATAGTGCTGCTATAGGTGTTATGTGATATAGAACTTATATATATATGCACAATTGCTAATTATGTTTATTTTATGTAAACATTATTAATATATTGAAAGTTAAATTTGCTATAGCTATAGTGTAACATCTATGATATCATCCCTTCATTGGATACGCCTTGACCTCTGTCGAATTGACCAAAGACTAATCATGTTCTATAAAATTACAAATTCCCTAGTTGCCATTCCTGTTCCCGAGTAGATCATCACACCAAATGGCCTATCGTACTATACAATCCACCTCAGACTACTATAAGTATTCCTTTTACCCCAGAACCATAATACACTGGAACTCCCTTCCCGCTTCTGCAGTAGTACTACCCCTCCCCGAGTTCAGCCAGGTTGAACATGTCTCCCCATAGAAAGTCTGCCCTGTTTGTATCTGATTTTAACATTCTGTATATATATCCTGTTCTGTTATCTTTTACTCCACTAACAGTCTTGTCGGTGACACGCAAACGTCTAGGTCCCCAGCAGGGGTTTGACTATCAGGAAGATAGATAGATATATGTTTTGTCTTCGTAATGTCGTGTTCGCCAAAAAACGTGATAACGGAAGAGATACTACTGGTAATTGAGTAATTGTTGTGGTTAGGGAAACAATCTTGATAAAACGATAATGTGTCAGCGTATTTGTTTTTGAATATATTACCTTGGTCAAGGACAACGGAAGTAGATGTAACGACATCCGGATTGTGGCGGCAGTTGCATAATCATAGTGGTTTACGTATAGATTGCAGACTGTACCTAGAATACACCCATGCCCTTGAATGTAGTTGCATTTGTTATTCGGAGCCACGCGTCCAGAAATGGTTTGGGTGGCAGGCTTCACAATTTCAGCGGCACCCCGAAGTTATCTACTGACCCGTCTGTAAATAGTTACATGCAACTCTGTGTACGCGGTCAATTCATACTCTAGTCAACTCGAACCCGGCCTTGTGAAGTCTGGGTCGTTCATGAAATTGTAACGGCCACAGGATACTGCGGGTCGAGTTGACTAGTGTACGATTTGACCACGTACATACATGTCCAGAGTTGCATGGGGCGAATCTATGCAATCGGCTGCCCATGGATATAACAGTAGTTTGATAGTTTAGCTAGAACTGAAAAAAGTTTTAAAAACATTTTTGTTTTACTTAGTCCATACCTAATTATATTATCAAACAGAAATGCACACAACCAGTTCGAGACTTGAGGTTAGTGAAAGGTTTATAACCTTCTTCCCGTTTAAGGACATCCATGACATGGTTCCTTTACATGCGCAGTGTTATACACTGTAGAACTTATTCCAGGGAACTCGGTTAGTTTTAATATACAAATTTATTTTATTTTTCTTACAACTTGGATTAATCAATATTAATCAGTCTCGAGACATCAGTCCTGATGGGATCCATCGCCACGATGGAGAGAGAAGAGGCAAAGTGGAATTAAATGCCTTGTCTAAGGGCACAATCCAGCGGGGCTCAAACTCCGGACCTTTCGCATCTGAAGCGAACGCTATCCAAGAGTATTGCATGGAAGGGATGGTCAATCTGGCTGTATGATACATGCTACACTTCTGTTGAAGAGTATTGCATGGACGTGATGGTCAATCTGGCTGTATGATACAGGCTATATGCTGTTGAAGAGTATTGCATTGAAGCATTGAAGGGATGGTCAATCTGGCTGTATGATACATGCTACACTGCTGTTGAAGAGTATTGCATTGAAGGGATGGTCAATCTGGCTGTATGATACATGCTACACTGCTGTTGAAGAGTATTGCATGGAAGGGATGGTCAATCTGGCTGTATGATACATGCTACACTGCTGTTGAAGAGTATGCATGGAAGGGATGGTCAATCTGGCTGTATGATACATGCTACACTGCTGTTGAAGAGTATTGCATGGAAGGGATGGTCAATCTGGCTGTATGATACAGGCTAACAAAACACTATCTGCTGTTGAAGAGTATTGCATGGAAGGGATGTCAATCTGGCTGTATGATACAGCTACACTGCTGTTGAAGAGTATTGCATGGAAGGGATGGTCAATCTGGCTGTATGATACAGGCTACATGCTGTTGAAGAGTATTGCATTGAAGCATGGAAGGGATGGTCAATCTGGCTGTATGATACATGCTACACTGCTGTTGAAGAGTATTGCATTGAAGGGATGGTCAATCTGGCTGTATGATACAGGCTACACTGCTGTTGAAGAGTATTGCATGGAAGGGATGGTCAATCTGGCTGTATGATACAGGCTACACTGCTGTTGAAGAGTATTGCATGGAAGGGATGGTCAATCTGGCTGTATGATACAGGCTACACTGCTGTTGAAGAGTATTGCATGGAAGGGATGGTCAATCTGGCTGTATGATACAGCTGTACACTGCTGTTGAAGAGTATTGCATGGAAGGGATGGTCAATCTGGCTGTATGATACATGCTACACTGCTGTTGAAGAGTATTGCATGGAAGGGATGGTCAATCTGGCTGTATGATACATGCATACACTGCTGTTGAAGAGTATTGCATTGAGCATGGAAGGGATGGTCAATCTGGCTGTATGATACAGGCTATACACTGCTGTTGAAGAGTATTGCATTGAAGGGATGGTCAATCTGGCTGTATGATACAGGCTATACACTGCTGTTGAAGAGTATTGCATTGAAGCATGGAAGGGATGGTCAATCTGGCTGTATGATACATGCTATACACTGCTGTTGAAGAGTATTGCATGGAAGGGATGGTCAATCTGGCTGTATGATACACGCTATACACTGCTGTTGAAGAGTATTGCATTGAAGTGATGGTCAATATGGCTGTATGATACAGGCTATACACTGCTGTTGAAGAGAGGTCCGCCTCCGTGGTCGAGTGGTTAAGGTCGCTGACTTGTATACCACTTTAACCTATCATCACTGATGGACACGGGTTCGAACACCGCTCAGACCGTGTCTCATTTATATGAAAAAGTTGGCAGTTTCTTACGGAGGTTGGTGCACCCAGTACTGGTTAACCGTTGGAGCCTGCCCAGGAAAGGTGTTGTTAGGTAAACTGCCCGCCAGCGATATAGCCCA